>CAHIKZ030000188.1:882500-1107500 GCA_903632075.3 Acanthosepion pharaonis | reverse complement strand
TTGCTAGTGTTTGAAAATTAAATTTAATTATTAATAATTCTAACAGTCAAACTGTTGTTATTTTAAATTAAATTTATGAAGTTAAACTTAAAAAAAATATTTTAAAAATAAGTTTTGTGGTTCGAAACTGTAATAGCGCCAAATAGTTTAAGTGATGATAATTTCTCGGATTAATAATTAAAAACTCCATGACTTCTTTAGAAATTGCTTTGTTTACCTTAGAATACGAAACTAAGAAGATATGAATGTTTCAAGAAATTTGTGCTCATAAAACACTGTTCACTTTTGAAGGATCGGCGAGACTCTTCGTGATCGAGCTGTCAAATTCAGGAGTCGGCAAACTTTTGTTAACGATGTGCCGACCTAAGGTTTTAAAATCATTCATTATGCCAACAGCATACGTATTTTTATGCAAGTCAAGGTCAATATACCTGTTCTACAATATATTTTATATAGTAATATATAGTATATATACTTTAGTATATATTAAAATTGAAACAGCTAAATATCTTCTTTACGTTGTAGTAATTGGTTCGAACTTCGTGATGTCATTTGCGTCTGCGTGCCATTGGAAATTGCACACGTACCGTAGGTTGCCGACCCCTGGGTGAAAGCACGTTGGAGCTAACGGTGGTTTCTCCTGTTAAGAAGATAGCAGGTTCGAATCCTTTCTGAGGGCGCACCTTTTCTTTAATAATATTTCCCCAATATTCAGATCGGTAGGCAAAAATGAATAAATATACTGTTTAATAAATAAACGTAGCATCAACTCAAATATTTTCATCGACTAAAAATAACATTTAAATGATATAATTTAAATACACATAAGATTTCATTGAACGAATCGTGTCTGGGTATGTCTACTAAAGTCACAACGTGCATTAGTTTATTTTTTTAAAAATAAGCATTCAAATCTATTCCTAGAAGCTTTTGTGTAAGAAGAATTTCTCTTTTATATAAACCGAATGTTGATGACGCAAAGCAGAATGCGAAAACGCGTCTCTGCGCATCATAACTCGACGCATGTTTTCGGTATTTAATGAAATAAAATAAACTATATGCCAGTAAAAATGATTCCCGCTAAAAGACCCAAACTGTGATTTGGAGCTGATACGACTGACATAAATTCCCTGATTCAACGCTGCAAAGGTCAGTGACCCGGCTGAGAATTCTAGTTGAGATGTCGACACGCAGAGGCTGGCCGAGAACGAAACTGGCACACTGAACGCGATGCTATCAATTTCAACTTTCAACGCCGACGTCTTCATAGAACATCAGCCGACAGCCATCAACATCCTTTCTCCTTGTCTTTCTTTTTCTTTCTTCATCTCCCACTTTGTTGCCTTTACAACAGCAACGGGTAGTAGTTTGATGGCTTTGTATATATGTAAATAAATTATACATTTATTTAACCAAAATCCGATGTATTCTTTTTCCTTGAATTTACGTTAAATGAGGCGAAGGAATTAACCTCTACAGCAGTAACAACAACAGCGACAAGTTCTGTCTTCCAGGTTACGCATTCTTCGCTTCCGCAACATAATTTTAATATCTAAATGTGGGTTATCATTTTTGTTCTTTGGTTTCAGATAAAAATAACAGATACACCTTCCGAGAAAAGATGATATTCGCATTATCTCGATCACTTTTGCTTTATCTGTGGCTCCTATCTTTTTTCTGTGGATAAAATCGAAGCAACAGCCTGGGATGTGTTTGACGTCGTTAGTAAATTCCTTGGAAACATCGAACATAAAGTATCTGTCTATATCTCTGAGATGAGGTATTATGTACACTATTTACATTGTTCGGACTATTGTCCTCATCTTTGTCGCCATATTTATTACAACGTTTCGGCCGTTGTACACTCCGGCCTTCTTCAGGTGGTTGGATGGCACAGTGGATAAAGGTGTTAGTCCTCGAGGACACATGGCACAGTGGATAAAGGCGTTAGCTAGATCCAGTGACAGGATCCAAAGAGTGTGAGTTCAATACCAGGTTAAGGCAGTGGAGAATTTGGAGAGGGGAATTAATAGGAGATAACTGACATCCATTAGACATGGCACGTGGAACTAGAACATTCTACCACAGTAAGCGAAATAAAAGATTCAATTCGACATTCCAACCAACTGAAGAAGGCCGGAGCGTACAACGTCCGAAACGTTGTAATAAATATGGCGACAAAGATGAGATCAATAGTCCGAATAATGTAAATAGTGTATCGAACATAATGGTTCAAAATTTGATCAAAAGTTTTCATGACCTTGGTTGTGGTATCAGCATTAAATCATTTTTTGTTCAGCCATCTGGAGAGCTTCCTTGGAAACCTGGTTGATGTAAGCGATGAACAAGATTTCAGCTAGACATCAAAACAATGGAAGAACATTACGAGGGATGATGAGGTAACAACTTGCTGGACGATTTTTGTTGGTTTTTGAAAAGAGGCTGGATCAGTGGGTTTTTTTTTATCGTAGAAAACTCAAAAAAAATAAAGATTTCTACTTTAGAAACAGAGTTAGGATTTTGTGAATGTATTTTCTGTTGTGTCATAATTTATTTGATTCAACATTTTTATCGGGACTTGTGCACTGTGATATTGTAATTGGGTTTAGTTTTTTTTTTTAACTTTCCATAGTGAAAATATTTTTTTTATCTATTTGGCTGCTTTCAATTGAGAAACATCTACATGTTTCGGGCAAAAACATATGTGGTTCGGGAAAAAAAACATAAAACATGTTTAAAAACAAATCACATAAGTCATTTATTAGTATTTTTCTGTAGGCCTGTGTTCAGCTACCAGATAGCGCAGAATTGTATAAATTGCAGTTATATTTTACTATTACACACGTCTCATCACAGACTATTTGTTATACCATAATACCTATTCTATTGTAATAGACTCTCCCACAGATAATAAGTAGTAGTAGCAGTGGCCAGTTGGGCTCAGTGGTGTTGAGCGAGTCAGACGATGTCGGACATTGAAGTATCAACCATCACAACTAGATTGCTGCGTCATTAACTCTTATTTCAAGTTCCTAACGTTTTGTACGTCGAACCTTATTTAGGACGACTTAGTGAAATACAAGCCTCCACTGTGAAAACTACTCTACAACACATTGGATCTCATCCTCGTCGCCAATCAAATAGAAAAAGTATTAGTCTCGTAACGTATTAACAATAAATTTGTCCCTCGCAGAAGAGCTTTCCAAAAATAACACTGTGTTAGATTTAGTTCAATTTCAATGCCACAACGCCGGCACCCAATTGTATTGGCCTCAGCCTTTCTCATTGGTGGCGTGGAGAGCGAAGAAGTGCTTCATGGGCAACCGCCGATCTCTTCTCAAACCCCGCACAGGCTGCGCCCTGGAAATGACACTCCAACGTCGCCTCACAGGCAATGACAACACACGGGACGTAACAGTCTACTGATGGGAAGATTTCGAAAGTCCCTCTGTACGGAGTACAGGCCGACGGCAAGAGGGCGATTTCATCTTCGCTTCAAGGACGTCTGTAAAAAGGACATGAGGGAGATGGAAATGGACATCGAGAGGTGAAACGATGTCTCCAACGATAGTTCATGCTGGAAACGCGATTTACACCGAGGTCTGGAGCGAGGAGAAGAAATGAAGGCTTGCCGCCGAGGAGAAGCGCATCCGAAAGAAAGAAAAAAAAACAAAACAAAAAAAACAAAAACAGGGAAACATTGAGGGAGAATTTCTCATGTATTCGTCGTAACGAATACTGTCACTTCAATTTAGACCTGTACAGCCATAACAGATGCTGCGCCGCCATCAGCAGCTGACTTTTTAGGTGCAGATGCAAGGTCTCTCCAGACCGGTGGATGCCGCACACAATGCCACGATCATTAGCGAAAACCATTGACCTTTATTTACATTATTTACATTGCCACATTCACAACGTTTCAGTTGTTGTACGCTCCAGCCTTCTACAGGTAACTGGAATTTCGAGCTGAACCCTGAAGAAAGCCGGAGCCTACAACGGCCGAAATGTCGTGAATATGGCAACAAAGATGAGGACAACAGTCCGAATAATGTAGATAATTACAATGCCTCATCTCAGAAATATAGACAGATCCCGAAGAAATCCGGAGTCTACAACGACCGAAACGTCGTGAATACGGCAACAAAGATGAGGACCACAGTCTGAAGAATACCTCATTTCACAGATATAGAGAGATATTCATTCATGTTCCTTTATTAAAATTCTGAATTTCATATTTATAAAAAAATTATTTCGTGGTGTTGATGTAATGAAACATTTTATTTGTAATTTGACAAAACAGGGGCTCGTGCCGAGTAGAGTAGTCGTAGAAATGTTTTATATAATAGATTCAACATTTTTTCGAAAGATTCTTTTGTCGTACCATTTTTTCCTAGCATTAAATGTTATTCTTGTCATTATTATCGCCGAAGATCTAACATCTGCCAATCAAAATTTAGATAACGGTCTTGTTTAAAGAAACATACGCATAATTCTGAATGGAATTTCAGGATTCGAGACATGTAAAGTAACCCCTCGATTTTAACGGACTAAAACGGCGATAGGTATCCGTCAATAGCTAAAGTCCGTTAAATCCGAATATAACCTCTCCTTTGCAGATCTTGTCATTTTGTTATCTTGTTCCGCTGTCCATGGACTCAAGCTCGCTGGGTAGGTTATGCGTTGTTTTCCTTTAAACCTCGTCAATGTGAATATCAAATTTTCCAAGCCTTCTTTCCTCATGCTGTGCCCTATAAAATTCACATGTCTTTTTCTGATCTTAAACGTAGGAGTCTTTTTTTGGTTCCATGTTCTTTTTTTCAAGTCTCCTCTTCATCTTTGAGGAGATTGTCCATCATTAACTGCCATATAGGAGCACAGATATTTTGAAATGCATCTTTGGCTATCCCAATGCGTCTTCAGATTTCAGTGTCACACGTTCCGTCGTGTAATTAAAAAGTGCACGCATTTTAGGAGTGGACGAGCCCAATCTAGTCCTATAATAATGTCCGTGATACCGGGGCTCTTAAAATTGGGGCTTTAACGTAGGTAATTTAAATTTTGATTATAATCAGTAAACCGTAATCAGTATAAATCATTGTCAATTATTATTAATTTAGAAACATTAGTAAAAAAAATAATAAATTCTGTAAAATTGCATATATGTTGAATAATGATCTTATATACGTTTCGAATAAAATCATTCATATGTCGAAACAAATATATTTAGGATCACACACACACACACACACACACACACACACACACACACATATATATATATATATATATATATAGAGAGAGAGACAGATTTATTTGATCTCCCTTCCCCCACTGAGTCAGGTTGTGACACAAGGTCAGTTTTTAACGTGGGGACCTGAGTGTTTCCACTAGGGCCGCTGGTCTAAGCTAGTCATAGCCGGTCAGAGCACGTTTAAGCTAGTCATAACCAGTCTGAAATTTTTTCACACACACACACACACACACACACACACACACATATATATATATATATATATAAAGATTAAAGACTTACCAGCCGACTCAGAATTTCTCAGAGGTATCTCCGCGCATCAGCGGTAAAAGAAATCAACTGATTTGAATTCAATTATTACCTCTGACGTGCGGCTTAACCTCTGATAAACTCTCTTAGTCAGGAAATAAATCTTTGAATATTTTTTTTTAATTTATTCACTATTAATGTTATATTTTTTAAAATCCTGAAACTTTTATTGACAAAACCTGCTCGCCTTAAACGCGTTATCCTCCACTCAAACACTGGTCAACAGGTTTTTTTGGCATTAACAATTCTGTTGGTTTCGTACACTGACGAAGACAATCGATATTCTGTTCTTGATTGTTTTTTTTTCATTTTCTACGGCTTATCAACCCTTTGCAGGTTATTCAACGCTAGAAAATATTTTAGATTGTAAGAATTTTTTTTAGATTATGGTTTAAAGATGCAAGTCTTACTAATTAATCCATAGCTGTAGGGGGAGGAGGTCGATTCATAACTAATCAGAATTTGATAAGCAAACAAGAAATTATAATGTGGACATAAAGTGAGGGATTAGTGTTATATTACGATCAATATGTAAACTAATTCTCATTTTGTGGCCACGATATACATTTCTATTACAGAGAATGTTTATAAATGTAAAAGACATGTCTGTGTAGCTAATCAGTATTTCATTGATTGATTGATTCGTTTTCTATGGCTTATCAACCATTTGCGGGTTATTTAAAGCCAGAAAATATTTTTTTTAGTTTGGAAGAATTTTTTGGTGGGGAGATAATAATGGTTTGTTGATACAAGTCTTAATAATTAACCCATAGTTGATGTATTTGCGCGTAACTGAATATAACGAACCCAATGAGAATTGGAACTTGGCTCACCAATTAACAAATCCAAGCCTTTATCCATTACACCACCTGCACATCCATGCTTATAGTACCCAAGCAGTTACCCATCTAGTTACTGACCAGGCTTGACGTTGCTTAACTTTGGCGATTCTACGAGAACCAATGTTTCAACGTAATGTGACCGTAAGCACTCTGTTTTTGAGCCATGGTATCGACAAGACTCTTAGAACTTTTCGGAGAATCTTCGCAGAGTAAATGATGGCAGTTTTCTAGGTGATGTTCCAAGCACGTCCATTACTAGAGGAATTAGTTCTATATTCATATTCCATAGTTTCCCCGCTCCTTAGTCAGGTCCATGTATTTTGCAATTATGGCAATGGGAGTTCTAAACGCCTAGTAGGGCCACCCTTGGCGTGAAGGAGACGAGGACCCAGACTAAACGTGACCAACTCTATAGACCCCAACAATGGAACAAGCGGATGATGATTACAACAGATCTCAACAGTTGAACCAGCGGATGAAAAGGGCTACGCATGACGGACATACTACAGAAGGCGCCACTGTGACAGTCTGTTGCAGTTTCATAACTGTATATTGTGCATGTTTCATTCCATATGTGTTGCAAAGTAAGGTCATGTAATCAAGTTCGTGCGTCATTTCCTGGCGAGATTAAAGTCCACTTAAAACAAATTCACGCCATCGGCACTTTCTTCTACACTGATTTTCTTTCACCTTCAATCAACTCTTGCAAACAGATGACGGGAGAAAGTTTTAGTGAAACTGGAAGCTTTCAGTCCTGAACTTGCACGTTGGCGGGTAATGATGTCATCAACGCCATCATCATAAAGGAAGTAATCAGCAAAGAAGAAATTAAATTCTTGGATAACGGGATAACGCCGACGACGATTATTATAGTTGTTTATATATTTATTTGTGAATGACAGTGACAACTCTAAAAAGAAAAAGCCCATCGACTAGGACTCTTTTTACAGGCAACACCTCCTAATTGCACTAAAAGGAGCAGAACAGAAAATAGTTTTGATATCTATCAGGTTTTAACATTTTAACATACTGCACTATTCACTACTTTCCTACTCACTGTATTGTTTTTCAAGGCTACTCAATTTCAGTCATGGTCATTTTCTGTTGCCATAGCGGGATATAACAACACAACTGTAAAATACAAAAAAAAAGCTTCATACATCTGAGCCACTTGCAGTGACAGGATAAAATTTTTGCTTTGCAAACAAAATCACCACCAGAATGTTAAAGGCTAAGCAGCTACTTTGTTATTTAATCGAAAGGAGAGATTCTCTGGGTTAAACAGGCGAATTTCCGTCATATTTGACGTCACATTTCCGTCACATTTGACATGTACCTCTTAAAAATGACCAGTTCGGATTCGGAAAATTATCGTGATAATTAATCGTAAATCTTAGCTCTGAAAATACATTTTCTGTGCAGTACCCGTTTCATGGATTTAAAGAATGGGAATCAGAAAATTCCATGCTTCATATTTTTCTATCATCAGAACTACATCATGGCAAAGGCAGGTAATTAAATGACAACACTCTTGAAATGAATTAAAAGAAAAAAGTCCTACCAGGCGGCGCTTCTTTGAAATCGTTCGTAGCGAAATATCTCAAGAGTTCAGAGAGTTGATTATTGTGGCTCGTAAGATTGTAAATTATAGGCTTATTGTGGCTACTCAATGCTGTTCAATTTACCTTTCACCCACCATGAATTGCGAAATTCTTGGCAAGGACACAGGCGATGATGTATTCTTGTTTTTAGAATTGTTTTTTTTAGACAAGATTTAGGTTGTAAGGCATCGCAGATTTTACAAATACGAGAATTGACTGACTCTTGCAGGTTATAGGTGGGAAATACATAATCAAAATATTCACTTTTGTTGGAAAAGAATTCAAACAATAATTGTCAATTGCACAATCTTAGAATTCAGAATTTCACAATAAATATTAGAATTGTGAGTTTGTCAAAGTCGTGGTTGCAGTGGGATCCAGTTTCAGAGGTCAGGGGTTACCCGATAAGTGATGCGTGAAAGATGAACTGGGAAAAATTGAAATGAAAAAAATAGATATGAACATACTGACATAGATGTAAAAAGAATAAGGGACCTGTCAAAGAAGGAGAGATATCAACAAACTGAGGTTGAACAGACAGATATAGATAAATATAAACAGCTATAGATAGATATAAACAGGGATAGATAGATAGATAGATAGATAGATAGATAGATAGATAGATAGAATCAGACTGACATTAAACACAAACGAATCTTGGAAAGCATTCACTTGAGATCAAATAGAAAAAGTGTTGGTCTCGTAACTTATTAATGAATTCTCTCCCCGCAGGAGAGCTTTCCAAAAAAATAATACCGTTCTAGATTTAGTTCAATTTCACGGCTGCTGTCATTTTTAGCAGAAGTCATGGTCCTTTACTAAAATTCTGAACTTCATTGTCATTGCAAATTACTTTCAAGATGTCGACGTAATTACACATTTTATTTTGAACTTTGACCAATGTTAGACTTTAATTGAAAGAACGTAAAAAATGTTTTATGAAACAAATAAAATACCCATAATAGTCTGTCATTTATTCAAACCCAAAATATAAAAAAAATATAAGAGATGTTCTCGAAGACATTTTAACCTATTTTTCCATTCATTGTCAGTTCTTGCGTTTAAGTTTTCGTTGTATCTTCCACCCTCTAAGCGATAGACACTATATTATGACATTTTGAACATTATTTTATACTTCAGTTTTGGGTTTTATTGCAGTGATTCGGGCATTTATAAAAAGTTGAAGATTTGAATCCCGAAGAACACAGTTTCTATGAAATTCAGATTATTCAAAATAAAATGTTTAATATAGTGCATTTTATCTCTAATAATTATCTGTACTCTTTGTTTATATGTGCGACCATTACTCTTTTTAGCCTAAAATCAGAATGTCGCATCTGCGGTGAAGTCAGTTAGGCTTTGTGATCAACAAACATGCATAATAACTGAAAAACATCCATGAAGATACGGGGGAAAGAGGCATTGCTGGAGGAAAAGTATGACGATAGAAAGCTAGAAAAAATGTGAAGAAAACCAGGTGAAAGAAAAAAATAAGTCATATACTGAGTGATGGAAACGAAAGAAGGATGAAGACAGGCTTCCTGTCAGGATATGAAGAGCAACGTGGAAATATCAGTTAGAGATAGAAAAGTGTACAAAAACAGAACGCGTGAAAATTCTTTATGGAGAGTAAAAGAAAGATGGGGAATAGTGGGAAATAGTAAAACAGACTGGAGTTGTAGCCTTGGTAAGTCAAGCAGTTTAGTGGAATGACAGCCCAGAATTAGAAACCAGTTTAAGGCGGGATGAACTTCGTTATGTTATCTTGTTCTATACACAACCAATGCAATCACAACTGCTGTACATTTGACGCCGCTGCGACTTTAAAGTCGGCTACAAACAGCATTCATATTTCAGGACAGCAAAGATTAAAGATGAGACCAAAAAGGTGCGATAAGACAGAAACAAAAGATGGGTTTTTGTATAATTAATTGTTAATTTGAGAAGGATATTAGAATAATCGAGAACCTATTCTGGGGGCAAGTCGACTGCACACAGAGACTAAAATTAATTTAGTATACAAAATAGAAAGGGATATAAGACAGTGATGTGTCTTCTCACCGGACATACTCAACCTATACAGTGGGGCGATTCTGACAGTATTATAAGTTCTAGCAGGATTGCTTATTGGCGCCCACAATCTTAAAAACATAAAGATGACACAGTATTGATAGCAGATTCGGAAAGGAAAACTACAAGAACACCTACAGAAGTAGTGAAGGAAAGCTAGAAGAAAGGACTTACAATTAATCGCAAGAAGGCAAAATGCATGGTTGTTAGCAAAAGATACAGCTCAACATGCAAATTACAAACTGGAAACACCAAAATCAAACAGCTATAACAATTGAAATCTCTAGGAAGTGTTTTAACAGAAGACGGAAATTGCGACACTGAAATCTAAATGTGTATTGGGACAGCGAAAGATACCTTTCAAGAGCTCATCAAATAAGAAGTTAAAAATCGTTAGAATCAAAATTAAAGAGTACTGAAGTGCTATGTAATATCAAATCCTCCTATATGGCAGTGAATGCTGGGAAATCACGCAGATGAAGAAGAGACGAAGCAACAGAAATGTAGTTCTACAGAAGGATACTGAGAATATCATAGAGCGAACATGTGTACAACGACGAAGAAAATGGAAACAAAAAGTATGCACATACTTAATAACAGAAAAAGATATCTGCAATTTATAGGGTACATAATGAGGAAAGAGGGCTTGGAAAATTTGATACTCATAGGAAAGAGTGAAGGCAAGAGGGATAGAGAAAAACAACGCATAACCTACCAAACGAACTTGAGTACATGGACATGAGAACAAAGTATAGGAGAGATAACAAAAAGACAAAATTTATTGAGAGCTACAAGGTAAAGGAGATTGTGGAGAACCATGATCGCCAACGTCCTAAAGGGACACGGAAATTTATTTTTATTTTACATTGTAAACAATCAGATTAACAGTTCCAGTTCTTTTCTCTGTTTATTATTACCTTAACTTTTAATTTAAACTCTGTCGTTAGACCAAAAGTGTTTAATTATCCGAGGCACTCAAATACGTTAAACATTCAGCAGATAATGAATTCACTTCCATATTGCAACAACTGCACAGATATTTTTAATATTTGGTTATAATTACAGAAGTTAGCCGGGTCCAGCTAGTTTCAATAAGCTGTAAGCAGAGGTTTGTCGATTTAAAGGTCTGTTTGTAAAATCTACGATGCCTGTTCACGTTGAAGCATGTTTGGTTTTAACAGAAAGCACGGTGTATTAAGAGCAGTTTTTTTTTTACCATTGAGAGCAGCCAAATTTTACCGGATGTTTTTGTTTCTGGTCAGAACATTTCCTCTTGCTTAGTCGTTTCGTTTCCATTTCTCAAGAGTTTTTTGTCTTTTCTTTCCGTTGTGAAGTAAAGCTTTTTCAGTTCACTTTAAACAAAGTGGCCATCCTGCAAGGTTGGCATGCATATATATCTACATATATACATATATATATATATATATATATATATATATATATAATTTCCCGATATATTCACCCCAGCCGTGCCAGTTAACGGTATCTTTCTTCTTCTTTTCTAGAGGAGAAAAGACGTTAAAGCAGGAGAACTGCGTTTGTTTCATAACGAGTTTTCCTCGGATGAACACGAGAACGAAACTACAAAATAAAAGAAATTACGTAAATGTACACGTGACTTCATCATCGCGCGAATAAAATTATAGTGACATTCAAGAAGCAATGATAATAGTAATAATTATCATCTCATTGGGATATATTTTTTTAACTCTCCAACCTGAGAGGATGTGGTATTATGGTGTATGGAGGATTGATTGACGACGGATGAGTTTTTATGATGAATGAGGAAATGGATCGTGAATCCGATTAGCTAGATATAGGATAGTCCAGCCTCAACCCATTCCCCCTTTTCGGCCTTGTGCCATAATTGAAATTATTAAAAATAAATCTCGACATTCAAGAAACAATAGTCAGCAAATTTATTTTTTAAAGTATCTATAAACAAAACCTTTTTTGCTATCCTCTGTCAGCTGCAATAATGGCGAAAGCATTACCTCGCACCATCGGCAGTGTGACACGTTGCAAGAGCCATTCCGTTTCATGAGGCTCTTCCCTCAATCGAGACGCAATCCCGCCAACCCTACGAAGGAACGCCGTCGAACGACGGTCAATAACCCCAGAAGACTCCACTGTCAATAAAGTAAAAATAAATCTGTCCGCAAGAGTAGAGTATTTAACTATTTTTTTTATCTTCACGTACCGTGCGACAGACCCCGGCTCAACCGCCGACCTGATCAAATTACCGGTCGAAAATGTCTCGGCACAGGTTGCATCCCAAATCAACGACTTCCCCATTTTAAAAGGGAAAATGGTGGTGCCATCCGGCCGCTTTCCATCACCACGGTCGAGGCCTACGGTTCGATTTGGGAAGGGAACCCAGCTGCATCTAATCCTCTTCTGATGATATCGTTTATTGCTGCATGCCGTGGAAAGCGGCCGGCTCTACGACGATAGGAGAGAAGATGCAAACCAAACTCACACACACACACACACACACACACACACACACACACACACACACACACACACACACACACACACAAAAAAAAAAAAAACCTGGGTTTTTTTAACCTAAGTCACTCCACGGAATCGCTAAAACATAGAGCATAGTCTGATGAAAAAGACGCCAAAGTTTATGAAAGCAAAATTTTATCGTCAAAATGCTTATGTTTTTATGAAGAGGATAGACTAAATTTTTTTTAAATTATTTTAAAAAATTTTTCCATCTTTTTAGAATATTCTAAATTTTGATTTAAAAAACCTTGTTTCTCTTTGTCGCAACAAGGGGTAGTAAATAACATAATTTTTAGCGCGTTTTTTTGTATTTACACACATTAATTTGGAAAATCTTGCAAAAATAAAAATAATTGTCAGATGTTAATGGAACTTTCAGAAACTATTCACAGATGATCAAAATTATTATAAATATGTTTTGTTTTTATTAAAGTCATGGCAGAAATATTTTTTTTTATATTTATTAACACCCCCATAACTAATTTTATGAAAAACTCTAGAAATTCGAGACCATCGGTTTTAGTGATTCCAATAGTTAAAAGCACAAGGCTTTGAAGAATGCAAATCATTTTTTTTTTTTTTTTTTGGCCAACGTACCTGAAAATCAGCTGTGAATTGTAACATACAAAACTCATTAAAACAAATATATTATTTAGTTTCAAATGCTTTTATTTGTTTTAATTTGTTTTTATGAATATGGACAATATTTTCTGAAAGCAAAAAAATTTTTCAATGAAAATTGAATTTTTAATACAATTATTTCTTATTTCTTTAATTTTAAAAAGATTTTTAAAAAAATTTTAAATTGAATTTTTAAAAAAATTTTAAATTGAATTTTTAAAAATATTTTAACATTAGTTAAAAGCAACATCAACCTTTCAAATTGTCCGTGTGAGATTGTCATTGTCTAGCGCTTTGAAAATTGTATAATTTGGACCAATCAGATTAGCCATGGTAATTAAGAAATGTAATTTTTGTGTTTATAGTCGGACAGTAATTATCAAGTACGGAAGACCAACCAGAATACAATTTAGTTGCATTATTTGAGTTCAGCATTGTTCTCCGCTGTTAAGCCCTTTACTTTTGCGAAACACGTATGGAGAAGTTAATTTGAGTTTTCAATTTCAACTGAGAAGGGTACCTACAAGTAACAGTATCATCTTATGAAATTTAACTACTGCTAAACTTTAATTTATATGATCTTATTTTTATATTAATCTCAGTTATGACATTTTTCCATAAATGAAATATCAAAATTAATAATAAAATGAATAGAAATACAAATAACACAGTAAAATGTAATAAATGTACATAAAATTATAGTATTTTATGTACACTTCTGATAAAATTTCATAAGAAAGGTACCTAAATTAATTAGATACCTTTTTCTTATGAAATTTAATCTCACTATTAACAGTCTTATTTTTTAATTTCTTTATATTTTCCATAAAACATCGTAAACGTAAAAATGAAAGCTAAGTACAAAAAAAAAAAAATAAAAATAAAAAATTAGAGCGCTGAAAGTTTTTCTTAAAAGTACCGAGGTAAATAATTTGTTCACTTAAATAATTTCACTTCCTTCCATCCGTAGAAAGAATTATCCTCCCGTAAGTTATCTAAACGTCATGAATTCGTCAATCGTCAAGCGACGCGAAAGGTTATGACCTGCTTTGTTTTATTTTCAAATTACATTTTTTAGGCGCAGAAGCTAAGTTAAGCTTGGTTCAAAATATTTTAAATAAACAGTATAATATCTGTTTTTATTAAAATCAGTTTTGAAAAAATGATAATTGATTTTTAAAAGAATATCAAAGTCAGATTTTAATCTTTTTTATCAAATCGAAAAAAATGATTGAAAATGATTGATTATCTGTCCTTTTTTTTTTACCAAAAAAAAACAATATTTTAACGAAAATTATGAACATTATTTTATTTAGTTTCTTGTAATATATATATATATATATATATATATATATATATATATATATATATATATCGTGGAAAAAATTATTGTCAGAAATTATTGTTACTTCGATCCTCACTAGGTATACCACACTTGTCACTTTCTGAAATATCTCAGGTAAGTTTAATCAATACAAAACTGACTTCTGGTAAGAGCAGTTAACTATATTACTAATATCCACATCTTTGTTGTTATTGTTGTTGTTGTTGTTGTTGTTGTTATAACGATTTAGTCGTTGTGCTTTCTGGCCCTCGTGTCTGCCGATCCTTTTTACTCACGCAATTTTTAACTGAACAGACAATAAGAACATTAAATTTAAGGCAAGCTTCAGGATTTTCTTGGTCCGTGAATTCGATGACTTATGTATTAATTGTGAGTTCAATCCCTGGTTCGGGTAGTACAGACGAACACTCAATGGAAACAAGACGAGCCGTAAGTGAGCAGTACTTTTTTTAGTCGAGATATGCCCGAGACACGATCAGTGGAGCGAGAACAGTATGCCCTGTAATTGAATAAAGGATTCAATTTGAAATTTCCTATTCTCCTAATCCGGAGAAGGCCGAAGACTGACTGACTCACTGGGTGCGCCATATTTGTGATCTTGTCCAAACTAAATTAATATATGTAGTATAAAATAAAAAATGATTTATTCTAAGTTTCGTAAAAGTGTATAGAATAAAAAATATATATTTTCTTAAACTATTGGCTATATAAGGTTAAAGATAATTCATTTTTAAATATAATACCAATTTTTTTTATTATACTGCTAGTGTTTCGGTATGACTTTATTTTTTAAAAATCTTTTTCGAGAATGGCAGTAAAAATTTACTGTTGTTGACCTTATGGCATCACAAGCTACCGTGTGTAAATAAACGTTATTTTTCATGATGTTTTAAGCAAAAAGTAAACATTAATTTTACAAAATTCAGTTATATAATCGTTAAATTTACTAATTTACTTTGAAACAACTCGAGGACAAATACTGGATTTCTAAGAGATTTCAAAATTTGTTTTTTTTTTTATATTTTTCGTCCATAATGATGGTTCGATGATTTAATGAGTGGAAATGAACGGGAAATGTTTTTTTTAATGTGCGGAAATTACCGTAATTCCCCATGTATAATACGCATTTTATTTTAAAACATAATAAGCAAACTCAGGGGTGCGTATTATGCACAGCTACAAAAAATCTTTAAAATTTGCCGTAAAATGAATTAAGAATTATCGTAAAACTAAATTAGAAAAATATTATTCTATGTTTAAAACCATTTTTTTTTTATTACGAATTGGAAATACTGGCCGTAATGAATTTGGAGAGGTACAATTTATAGGGTTTGATTACCAAACAAGGGTGCGTATTATGCGTGTGTAGAAGCATTTTCCCACACTTTCAGCACAATTTTAGATGTATAATTATGAATGAAGGCGCATTATACATGGGAAATTATGGTAGTCTTTTTATTTTTATATGGATTAGCTTTGAGCTATTATCCATCAAATAAAACTAAACTTCTAATAAAAATTATTATAAATGTGTTTCTATGGTGTTTTAGCTCAAAATTTTAGCGATAAAGCATCTTTATAGCAAACACTTAATTTACGATTAAAGGGAGATAAATTTGATATTAGTGTATGATTGATTTATTTCCCTGTAAGGAAAATTTAAATAAAACTGAATCTACCAGAACGAAAACTTTTTTGTTTTATTTGTTTTTTTTTTGTTTGGTTCTTAATTATTTCATTCTGGGCAAGGCAACGAAACCACCACGATTCAAGGAGTTAGTAGCTGACAGGAGTAATGGATTGCGGCTCGGATTGAGGAATCGGAGATCCGAGTTCGAATTCCAGTCAGATCCATTACATTCACTTGCGTGCTAATACTCTTGGGAAAGGTTATGAATCCTCTTCTTCTGCTCCCCAGCTATGGGTAAATAGCAGGACAGACCGAGTTCTATAGCCTTGGATGGTAACTGGTCTACCGCAGAAAGAAATGGCATTCTACTGCGGGAAAAAATCTGCCTCGTCAATCATGTATCGAAAGGTACATGATCGCCTAAGCGTGTATCACGCTTGGCACATAACTGACTGAGTTGACAGGAAAGTAGGAAGCCGGAAGAGACTTCCACAAGGAAGAAATGGGGGAGGAGAAGCTATTAGGATAGAACTTACGGTCACAATCACCAATTCCAACAGTGAAATTAGGCGACCTAACTGCCAAACTAGTAATGCGCTTCGGCTTACAATGAAAATATTTATAGAAAACGCACGTGGCTACGGTAGTGTGAAAGTGACTGAAGCCGGGATCCACAGTCAGGACTGATAATGTTGCAGATTTTTCTATGGATTTTTTCAGGAATCTCTAGATATATAGCATAGGCACTAGACCAGATGTGACAGCAATATTCAATGAATGCATGACGTATTTCGGGCTCCAGCCTGCCCGCGGCGACCAATTATAAGACAGCATTCCGAGTCCGGTTTGCTTCGGTTACCAGGTATGGCGGTACTCAGGGTCAATCTTGGTCTGCTCGCTTGGTCAGGATCGATCCTCGTATCAGAGAACAGGCCGCCAGCCCATTAGTCGGTCGTTGATGGCATTTGACACAGCAGTTGGTCTCTAAGTTGACCTCTCTTAGCCACGTTGGGATTTTGATCTTAAGAGGATCAAGCCAAATTTCCACTGGGGTATCTTAACCACGCTAAAACAAGAACACCTGCATACAAAATTGAAAAATAAAATGGACGACGCCCGAATAAGTCACGATATGATGTTTATATCAGAATAAAAAAAAATATATTTACAGTTCTTTTTGTTCTATTACCAACTCGTTCTAATAACTGGCGACAGAACGAAAATTGCGGGTATCTTCTTTGAAGAATCTTCAAGTACTTTCACGGATGGCACAAGGTTTATCGTCGGAGTTTTTCTTCAGCAGCAACTGGATTTAACTTCAAGTACTACTGTTTGTATTTTCAAAACGGCATACGGTTATTCGTCGGAGTTTTTCTAAAGCAGATAATTATTATTATCTTCATCAGGTTGACAAGCAGCATTATATCAGAAATCTCTCTCTCCCGGCCGCAACCTCACTGCGACTGCAACGGCAACTGCAACTGGCTCCAACTTTCTCCAAATCCAACTTCAACTAACTTTGGCCCACGTGGGCACTTGTATTTATGGGTGTCCTTTTCAACTGGTGTGGTGTGGGCGAATAGGTGGGTTTTATGCAAATCTCCTAAAATTCAACCAGTCATTTTCTTTCGTTTTCTATTTCACATTTCCAATTTTGGAAGATCCCCTCTGCCTTCAGGAGGAGCCATTATATGATGTCAGTCTTTCTGACGTCAACTTTTGTTTTAAATCTGTTTACAATTGTAATTTTTTCTCAGTGATATTTTGGCTGACAATTTTCTCAGTCAAGCCGGACATCTCCCAACAGCGAACCTTAACCTCTGGCCTCTGATCCTGCACCTGTTCGACGAACTGCATTGTTTAACTTTTTCAACAAAATTCATACATCTATTCCCATATCCTGGGAAAATAATTCTCTTTCTGACAAAAATTTAAAATCATTTTGTAGTGACCCTTTTCGTCCGTACGCCATGTTAAATATTGTCACAAATGGACGAATGGTAGAATTAAAATATACATAATAGATTCTGACGAAAAAATGTCTAGTACGACATAGTGAACTAAATAGCAGCAGACTTAACAAATGATTCAATATAATCGTCAGTGGTAAACTTGGGACCAAGAATGTGCAGTGAGATGTTCTCCTGGAGGTTAGCATCAACCATGCTGATGGAAGTCGAAAAGGTTCTTTAAGATGATTAATGGAAATAAGCTTCGTCTTTGAAACATTAAAATTAAAGAAACACTTTTTTCCCAAATTGATAACAGATTGGAGACCATTATTTACATTTTTTGTCCTCATCTTTATTGTCATATTCACGACGTTTCGGTCGTTGTACGCTCTGGCCTACTTCAAGTAATTGGAATTTCGAATTGAACATTTTATTTCGTCCATCGGGATAGATTATTCTAGTTCCACGTGTCATGCCTCTTCCGGATGTACCAGTTATCTTCCTTTAACTCAACTCTCCAAATTTTGTTCATCATTGCAGTGGCCAGGTATTGAAGTCACACCTCTGGGAGAAAGTCATTGGATCCTCAAAGACACATAGCCCAGTGGCTAAAAGCGTTGGTTGTACAGAAGAGGATTTGCAACAATCTTAAAAGCAAGAAGCAGTAATGCATCTATTGTCGAACTTAAAGAAAGCTGTAGCCAGTTTAGAGCATATTTTTAAGGACAATTTCAGGAGTACCATCGAGTCTACATTTGGATAAGATAGAAAGAGACAACGGAAATACGAAGGCAATAACGAATAGCGAAAGTAGATCAAAATACATTTTACAAATATTAGTATTTGGTGACTGTACTTGTGTCCAATGTGCCTCTTCTGTTGTTTTAAACGTTTTTTTTTCATTCAATGTTTCCATTATTTCTGTTTCCTGAATTGTTGTCTGGTGTTCTTTGTTGCATCTTTTACGTTTCTTTTGTTTGCCCAGTTTAACACAATGACTGTTGGGTTAAAAACCAAATGAGTTTAAATATGTAAACATAGGTATCTATCGAATTATTCGCTCATAATGTTTCTTTCTCTGTTTACTTGTTACTCGAGAACAAATTCTACACGGGTGAATTGTGTTTTTGATTCAGCAATAGAAATATGGCGAAAGTACAACTTTTCATCCCCTATTTATAAGGGATTCCTCCATCTTTAAGTCTGACTCACAACTGAAAGATGAAAGGTTTCAATCTGGAACACACCAGAAATTAGCACCAAAACAGTGTCAAGTTGCGACCATTTTATATTAATAATGAAAATCGGGCATGAACTCTTACGATGATCTTATATTTAAAATAGCAAATTCAAGTAATAATATAGGTTTCGAGAAATATTTTATTAGAGTCAGTAGAAATTTACCAGGGGACATTAATTAAAACTAATTAATTGACAGCAGGTAATGAAGGAGTAGAACACTCTCTCCCACTTTCGGTAGTCGATGCCAGGACTTTAGACATCTTCAAAAAGGAGATCAAAATCCATTTTGCATATGTTGATGGATAGTGACTGTACTTGTGTATAATGTGCCTCTTCTGCTGTTTTAAACTTTTTTCTCATTCAATTTTTCGATTATTTCTGTTTCCTGAATTGTTTCTGGAGTTCTTTGTTATATCTTTTAGGTTTCTTTTGTTTGCCCAATTTGACACAATGGCTGTTGGGTTAAAAACCAAATGGGTCTGAATATGTAAGAAGGACAGGGGAAAGCAATGCGTGACATACTTAATGGGCTTTAGCAAATGGACGGTGGAACAGGGCCTGGGAGAAATAACAAAGACAAAGCTTATTAAGAGCTACAAGGGAGAGGAAGGAGTAGAGGGCCATGATTGTCTACACCCTGAAGTGATACAAAATATAAAAGAAGAAAGAAGAAGTGAATGAGTGAAACACTCTCTCCTACTTTTGGCAGTCGATGCCAAGACTTTAGACGCATTCAAAAAGGAGATGAAAATTCATTTTGCATATAATGGTGGATAGCAATTGTACTTGTGTACAATGTGCCTCTTCTGCTCTTTTAAATTTTTTTTCTCACTCAATGTTTCGATTATCTGGTGCTCTTTTGCATATTTTTGACACACTGTTTACTCAGTTTGACACAAGCACTACTGGGTTAATAATAAATCAAATGAGTATGAATATGTAAACTTATGTATCTATCAAATTATTCTATCATAATTTTCCCTTCTATCTCTACTTGTTACTTCGAGAACAAATTCTACATGGGTTAATCGTGTTTTCGATTCAGCAGTAGAAATATGGCGAAAGTGCAACTTTTCATCCTCTATTTATAAGGGATTCCTACATCTTTAAGTCTGACTCGCAAATGACTCGCAAATGAAAGAGGAAAGTTTTCAATGTAGAACATACCAGAAATTAGCACGAAAATAGTGTCAAGTTGCGACCATTTTTTTATATTAATAATGAAAACTCTTGCAATGATCTTATATTTAAAATAATAAATTCAAGTAATAATATAGGTTTCGAGAAATATTTTATTAGAGCCTTTAGAAATCTACCAGGGGACATTAATTAAACCTTCAACTGTTGCCCTATTGTCTGAACATATGAGAATATTCTTTTTTACAGCGGGTTGCGAATGAGTAGAACACTCTCTCCTACTTTCGGCAGTCGATGCCAATACTTTAGACATCTTCAAAAAAGAGATGGAAATCTATTTTGTATATATTGATGAATATTGATTGTAATTGTGTATCATGTGCCTCTCCTGCTGCCTTAAACATTTTTATCATTCAATGTTTTCGATTTATTTTTGTTTTCTTTCGGTGCGTTTCGTTATATCTTTTACACCCCGTTTGTTTGCCCAGTATGACACAATGGCTTCTGGGTTGATAATACTGTAGTAGGACTGGCAAAAAGTATTTTACATATTTCCATATGTTGGTTATTAGATAAATAAAGTATCGAGTAAAGAGTCACACAGAAGGAAGTTGACTGCTGATCACGTGTCCTAAAACAACACTATCCAACAAATGCATTTATTTAAGTAAATAAATAAACTTCAAGAAAAGGCTGAGAAATGGAGTAATATGTTAAATTCCAGTGAAATAAAACCAGTATATTTAAAATACAAAAACACAGACAAATAATGCAAAATGTTTTTATTTATTTCCATTAATCTATAAAAATGTCAAAGGAAGAAGAACAATGACAGTTTTGTCTGTCGTTTCAAAATGCTAAGGAATTTATTAAATCGGATATCAAAAGCCAAGAATTTTTTTATTAATGTTAACTATTTCATTGCATTATTTTACAAAAACAAATACCAAGAAAGCTATTTTTTGTCACAGGTCTTCACACACATTTTCCAAATAATTTTCTATATTAAGCTTTTCAGGCGAATTTCCTCATCCAAGATATAATCACATTGTATGACAATCGAGATGAGGATAGTCGTCTAAATAGAAAAGCGTAACTCAATTATAATTCTTCATCTCAAATATTCTGTTAGAAATGTCTACATCTGCATAAGCTTATTTATGGTTACCAATTACAATAATATAATTTCCCATTAAAATAATGAAGCGTAACCAATCAAAGGAATATAGGGTTAGCAATTAAAATAGTGTTCTATTAAAATAATAAAGAGTTACCAATCAAAGTAATATGGTGAATATTGCATCATATATTGTAATAAAACATGTTGAAACCAACTAAAAAATTAACCCAAAACTTTGATTTTGAAGCTTAAAATTTGACAAAAATATTTCCAAGTAATTTCGAGTTATTAAGATTTATCTAATTTATGTGATTTGCATAATAACGTCAGAAGGCCTGCACATCTGTCAGGTACTAACTAAAATGAAAATGAATGATTTTCTTAATATAAAAATAAAATTTTCCTAAATAGCAGAGGAGAGAAAAGGAAAATTTAAAGGAAACTAAATCGTAGAGGAGGCAACAGAAAACGACGCCATTATCTTTTCCAAGATGTCATGGCAATTCACAAATCAAAGGACTTGTGGAGAATCATGATCATCTACGTCCTGAAGGAATATGACACATAATGATGAGTTTCTTTGTAACACGCTAGAAAGTACTAGACTCCTCCTGGTATGCTTTACCGTTACACGTGTGAAATGAAACCAAAAAGGAAGCATTACTCTCATATCAGCGATGGAACTGCCTAACACCACTTTCCAGCAAGGACGTGTGCGATTATGACTCTCCACAATTTTCCTGTCTTTTGTAAAGTTAATTTACACTGTCTCTCCTAAACCCTGTTCTGCCGACCATTTACACAAGCTCGTCAGGTAGGTTATAGGCTGCTTTCCTTCATCTCTCTTGCCCTCAGTATATCCTGTGAGTGCCTAATTTTCCAAGCCCTCTTTCCTCATTATGTGCCCAAGAAATTTAAGCTGTTTCCTTCTGATGTTAACTATAAGCATGCTTTTTGTTTCCATTTTCTCTAAAACTTCGTCGTTACTCACATATTCAGTCTATGCAATTCTCGGCATCCTTCGGTAGAACCACACTTCTGTTGCCTCAAGTCTTTTATTTATCTATGATAAGATTGTCCAGCATTCACTGCTCTATAAAAGGACTGATATTGCATAACTGTTATGTACTCTTTTCTTTGTTACTAACGAGATTTTCATGATTCTTAATACTTTGCTTAACTTTTGGAAGGCATCTTTCTCTATTCCAATGCGCCTTCGGATTTCGGCGTTTCACTTTCCATCTTCTGTCAAAACGCTTCCTAGATTGTTAAATGTTATGATTAAATCTATATTATAAAAGAAGAGTTAATTCACTGTTGGTCACGCTTTGTTTGCGTGTGACTTTGCATGTACGGATGTAATGTATATGCTTATGTCTGTATTGTCCGTGAATGATTTAGATGTGTTTGCGTCATATTTATCGGCACACATACACACAATTTTATTGAGTTTCAAATAAAACTTCTGAACAGGAGTAGAGGTTTATCCCTTGTTCCCCATTTAGAATTGAGCTTCCAATTCCTTTTAAAGTCTTCTTCAATTCTATACTTCTAACGTCTCTGTCTAAACTCTGAAATTGTATTTACTATTTTGTTTCTCCTCAATAGGAGTAGATAGGTTTGTCTATCGCCTTGTTCAAACGCCTTCTCAGTTTTTTGAACAGGAGTATTGTTCCCTGTTTTGGATCGGGTTTCCGACTCCTTTTCCTCTTTTCATTCTTTTTCACTTCCCCCCCCCCCGCGTCTTAGCGGCATTGTTGCTTTTCTTATGGTGAATTGATTAAAAAGTGAAAAAAACATTGGAAAAATACATTTCCCTGCGACTTAGTCTAACGCAACTTCTATCCTGGGCTGAAAAATAAAAGTATCAAGTTGGAAACAAATAAGTAAATAAATAAGTAAATAAATAAAATATAATAAATAAATAAATATATATATATAATTATATAAATATAATAATTATAATAAATTATATTAATAATTATTACGTAATATATTATATAATATATATATATATATATATATATATAATATACATAATATAATATATATTTATAAAATATATTATATATATAAATAATTATTATATAAATTATATAATAGATTATATAAATATAATAAAAAAAATAAATAAATATAATAAAATAATAAATAAAACTTAATATTTGAACCCTAAAAATTCAGATGATTATAAGATTTTGTTCAACTTTTGGAAATTATTTGATAATAAATAGGATTATTTTTTAATATTTTTTTTACTCTCGGAATATTTCACCTATCACTGAATTAAAGAATATATATATATATGCGCATCCACAAACTTACACACACAATTTGAAAGAAATTTAGATGGACAGGGATAATTTCTTATCTGTCTGGCAACAAAACCTGGGTAACAGGAAAAGAGTTCAAAACTGAAATGCATTGACATTGGAGATATCTTTATGATTCATTCTCTATTTAAACTGAATAAATGTATTTTAGATGGACAACAGTTTAGATTTAGAATTTGATCATCTTGCTCTCTGCAAAATGACGGCTATCGAAGTAGTTAAAATATTAAATTTAAATATTAAATATATTAGCCTAATTAAGACCATTTTCTTACACAGCTAATCAGAAAAGAAGAATTATTTATTGATTCTGAAAACAGCAAAACATTCCTATTCGTCTGTAAATAGCAATAAACGACAAATAAAATTATAAAACATCACTTATTCTAAAATGCCTTGATTTGCAGTTTATTTTGTTATGATTCTAGCTTGAAAATTTCCCGTAAGCAATCCTAAAACTTGTAACCATTTTTACGACAAAATCAATGAGATTAAAAACAAAAGAAACACAACTGCATTTGTGTAATTATAACAAGTACTCGCTGAAACCATGGTCATGGCCTGCATTTTCGCAATTTCGTCATTTGGATTGGAACCATTGAACCAAAACTTCATGCAAGGTTTTGAATCCGGGACAACCTTCCACGAATAATTCCATACTTGTTCACAGAATTTTTTCGCGTTTCCAAAGGTTTCTTTAAATGTTTTGTTAACGGATCCTGTTGGACAAACATTGACACCTGAAAATAGAATAAATAAGAAAAGATAATGTTGTGTGATGAATTCTTTCCTTCCATTTGTCTGTTCACTGACACGGATGAGATAAAAACGTCTTACAATAAGGTTTTATTCTTACAACGTTTTCTTGGCAGCGAACAGGCTAAATAAAATATTTGTGATTGTTCCACTTTGTCTGACATGGGACTTCATTTAACCTTCGCCAAGTGGAGTTGTATAAAGTAATATAAAAAGAAAGGGCTCAACACCTTTCTCTCTTTCTCTTTTTCTCTCGCTCAGTCTCTCTCTCTCTCTCTCACTCACACACACACTCTCTCTCTCTCTCTCTCTCTCTCTCTCTTTCTGTCTTAGCTCTCTTCAACCACAGGATGCTGTAGTGACAAGACGTGTCTCGTCTCCTCTTTAGGAGACTTATATGGAATGGCGAATCGACTTTTAGTCTCCATCGAACTAGGTGGTGCATCACACATGCACACGCACATACATACATACATACATACATACACACACACACACAAATGCATACATACAGACAGAGGCACACACACACACACACACACACACACACACACACACACACACACACACATATATATATATATACTTGACTTTCCCATCGATTTCGACGTATGAAGGTTAAGCAACTCAATTCCTAGAAACTAACAACAAGACCACCCACACAAATCATTTGATTATAGTAGTGAAGGCTTTAAGCAGAACCAACCACACTTTTTGAAGAGCCGAATAGAGAGAACTAGTGCAGCCTGTGCCACAAGATTCTCAAACGACCCTCTGCAGGTTTTGAATTCAGAGTTGTCCTTCTTCTAGACCAGTTGCCATCCAAAGTTATAGAACCCACTATGTCCTGCTATTTACCCATAGCTGATGGAAGAAGAGGATTCATACTTTTCCCAAGGGTATTAACACGTAAGTGAATGTAATGGATTCGACTGAAATAGGAGGCACGTTGGTGTAATAGATAACGACTGGGATTGAGGAATTAGGGAGCCGAGTTCGTATATATATATATATATATATATAATTCAAAGGCACCCATCAAATTACTTTAATCTTAATAGAATTTAGTGTCTTTTAAGGTCAACAAATTTTTTACTCCAGAAAGTTTTCTTGCTGCAATACTGAATAGAGTTTACTTACGATCGGACCGTATTTGAAATTTCAGCCCGTTAATTAATTGTCTGGCATTTGTAACTTGAAAATTCTTTGTCTTCAACATCACTGTTAATTTCCATTGAGATAGACACCAGCTTTTTGTTTCTAAATGTCTATCCGAACGCAGGCCGTTTGCTCTCGCTGTATATATATTCTGGATTATTCTAACGTTTTTTTTTTCTCAAATATAACAAGTTTTCTTAGAAGTTCAAATAGATGTTTGTGTCGTAGCGTATCAAATGCTTTTTCATAGTCTGTGATACGTACTTCTGCACTTATATTGCTCTCTGAATATAAATATTGCTATTCATTGTTCCAGTGTCTTTAACGGAAGCGCACTGTTCTAGCCGAGTTCTAAGGCTCATTCTGCTTTGGCTCTATCTATTATGTGTTTTTTCCAAAAAAACACACACACACACACAAACATACACACACACACACAAACATATATATATATATGTGTGTGTGTGTGTGCGCGTTTGCGTGTGTGTGTCAGTGCGTGCGTAGAATAGAAAGGCTGGTTAATAAAATAAAGGATAAACGTAAAGATATCAATATAGTCAGTAAGATAAATATTTGGTAATATCAAATTATTTGACATAAATGAATCACGGAGACAAAGTTTAACTTTGGAATTTTCGGACACGCCTGTGTCCTTTATCACCGATCCGGTGAACAAACTGAGAAAATCGGAATTACTCAAGTACAGTTATTTTCGAAAGTAAGGCATTTTTCAGCGGAAATCATATTATAAGTGATAAACATTGTCGGGGTTTGTTGCTTGTTGGAACTATCACTGCTCAAAGCCGGCGATTTGAATATCACGTGAGTGCCGGGGAGTGTATATATATATATATATATATATATATATATATATATATATATATATATATATATATATATTATTAACTGACATGTGCATGAGTATGTAAAAGCAAACGGAGGGCATTTTGCACAGATATTATGAGATGCTGTGTTGAGGTACAAAGATGGCCTTTTGGACATATCATTATATGGATATTTTAACTTGCTTTTGGCGTTAGGACCCCGTCCCCAAAGTTTGTAAAAATAGTTTTGGATTGTATCCTGTATTGTACATTTAACAGCGTCAACCATAAACTTTAAGCTTAATAACTCAAAAACAAATGATCTGCGGACATATGTATATATTGACTTTTGTCTTTGTTTTCGTGTGAGGAATCCGTCCCAAAGTTTATAAGAGTATTTTTGATACACCGTATATATACTAAATCTCTCTCTCACTCTCTCTCTCGCTCTCTCTCTCTCTCGTTCTCTCTTTGTGTCGTGTGGTTTGTGTGAAATGTATTGTGTGTGTGTGTGTGTGTGTAAAAATTTCAGTATATCTGGTAAAAGACAAAAGGAAAACTTATCTTAGCCGACGCGTTTCGTCCTCTGTAGCACTTTATCAAGGACGAAACGCGACGGCTAAGATATGTTTTCCTCTCTCTCTCTCTCTCTCTCTCTCTCACACACACACACACACACACACACACAGAGAAAGGAAAAAAGGAAATTTGTCGGCTGCTGCTATTAACGCTAAAAGCTCTTCGCTATGAATTGAGCACTCTAGTAGCCGGTAATGATTATATCTCATATATAATGTGTTAAAATTTCCCTTTCTCCGCTGCGTGAGATGATGTCCTAAGGATGGGAGTCTCTGGCTGATGTCAAATCGCTCGGGTTTCGATCCCGGCTTGAAGCAATCGCATGTCTAGCCACACTGATGAGCTGTGATGCTTCGAAACAGTCTGTCTTTGGATGAGATGATATATATATATATATATATATATATATATATATATATATATATATATCTCAGTTAGCACCTCTCAACTACAAAATTAAATTTGAAAAATGGAATTTTACCCAGTGAGAAATTAAAACAAATTGCTTATCTATAATACATTTGTATGTGAAAAGAAAAATAGATGTAAGGGTTACTGAAATTATTCTTTTGAATTAATGAAAAACCTTTAAAAGAGGAATGGTCAAGAACTCTAAACTTGATCAATTAAATGTTTCGGACCATTTCTCTAATCAAGTTAAATAATGTTGTCTCTTTAACGAATAAACGTGCAATCTTTAAAAAGAAAAAGTGTCAAAAGGTGCTTACCTGATGACCAATTAAATCCTTTGCCCCAGTTGTCTAAGCAGGTCATATCATTTTGACAGGCATTCCACCAATTATCACATTCAGATTTACATAGAGGAACATTGAAATATTTTTCGTTTCTGATCTTCATTTTCACCTGTCAATGAAGAAATATAAAAAATAATTGTCCGAATAATGATTGCCTTACGTCTTCATTTTTCTAGGAAATTTGTAAATAACATAGGAAATGAAAACAATGTCTGAAAGAAGCTTTTAATACATCTCGCCAGAAAATGTCTTTTGTTCTGGTTGGTTGGTTGATTTTCTTTTGTGGCATATCAACGCATGATATTTTGAAAATTTGTTAATATTCAGTAAATATTTTTCACAAAGCTTAACACAACTCCAGTACAAAATGGGTATTATTAATGATTTGATTCGTTTGTTTAACGGCAAAACAACTCCTTATGGGTCATTTAATATCAAGATTTAATTTTCTTAGGAGCTTTAAAGTAATAGAAAATACGATACAGATTATTCTGTCTTCACAATTAAATACATGGTAGATGATACTCAGCTTTTGTTTGTGTGGACATAATTACTAGAAGCGGTGATATGTGTGTTTTGTAGTTTTGTTGAAGTTACAGTTTGAAATAGTTTGATTTAAGAAATTGTAAGATATTATACGGATTAATGTTACGAAAGAGTTCATTGGAAATGTTGGTTGATTTCGTTTAGCGGCATATCAACCTTCATGGGTTATTTAATGCTGAAATCTAAATATTTTGAACACAATTTTATGGCTTCAACTAAATATATTTTGAACGCAATTGTATGTCTTCAACTACAGAGAAAATGTATTGGTGGTCATTTTATGATAAAATCTATTGTTGGTCATTTTGTTATAAAATGTGTTGATGGTAATTCTTACTATAAATACTTATTGTTGGTAATTTTTTTTATATAAAAATGTATTGCTGGTACTTTTACTTTAAAAACATATTTTTATATTTTCATAGCGTTTTGTTTGGTGGGTACACTATTTACCCACAACTGGGACCCTAACAGGTGCTACCACCCCGGATCAGGGTGAACCTGGGAACAATAGCAATTAAGAAATGTTTCCACGCTCCCCCAAATCTCCAATTTTTCGATCAGAGGCCTTGCTGCCGGATGTAGTTTGTCATATCTACGACGCCTTTGTTCTGGTTCAACATAGATGGTGTTAACACTTTTGAAGTCATTCAAACAGAAATTCAAAACAATTTGTATATTGGCATGACGTCGGCAAAAAATATGATTCTCTTGGAGGGACTGATGAGATATGTTGCAGGAATACTGGTATCTTTGGGTAAATGCTTAGTCACCATTATGTTTCGGGAATCAGTACTTTGGATAGTAAATATTTACGGGCTCCTGGAAAGATCATTCCACAAACAATATTGGCGGACTCAGTATGAATCTAGGTAAAAAATGAGTAACACAAAACAATAAATATAAAACAAACGACAAAGCATGTATTTACAAAAGGAATTACATGTGACGAAAGAAAAAACACATGAAACTAGATCTAATAAGAAATGTGCTTGTTTGTGTTTGTTTGTTTATTTGTGTGTGTGTCTTTGTGTGTCTGTCTGTGTGTTCGCACGCACGCTCGTAACAAGCGCGTGTGAGAAATTACAAAAGTCAAAAGAAAAAAAAAACATGAAAATGAGCGTTCCCCAGTAAGGGACACTTTACCTACGTGCAACTACATCTGGAGGTCAGAGCTAAAAAGATGTAAAAGAGACTAGGGAGAGAAAAACACGCCTTTTTATAAGGCTTAAGGATCACCCCTTAGCGAAAGATTTTTAGCAAATTCAATTGGGAAAACCCACAGATATCTTGCAAGAAATTACCTTGTCTTAAGCCGATTTCAGTGAATCAGATAATGATTCGAGAAAGGCAATGAGAGTAATTATTACAATAAGTAGGATGATGAGATATTTAACTGATCTGACTTGGGGCTTCTGGCAACCAAGAGAAGAAACAGTCACAGGAACGAAAGTGAGGTAGAAAAATAAGGTACAAAAGTGTGAAGTTTGAAGAAATATGGTATTTGTTGATGAATGATGTTCCATACCATATATGAAAAGAAGCAAATTCTAATACCTGTATATCAACAAAAACACACACATATCAAACAGCAATATACCAGTCAAAGCAAATATTTCTATAAAATCTGGTATTTCTACAAAGCAAGCAGTAAATTATGGTACAATTTTTATAAATGTCTTAATTTTCGGGGTGAATTTTTCAGGGATATATAAAAATATTTATGATATCATGTTTATTCACATCCAGGAGTTCTAGTTTCATAGCTAAACATTATACGTGCACTGATTCTTGGTAAACTCCACATTTTTTCAAAATCTTCATGTCCAACTTATAAATGATGCTGCTGTATTGGACGAAGTGTGACTTGGCAGGGGGTGGGAATCCGGGTCCAATAGTCCGGCAAATATGGTATTTATAAACAAAAGTAAAAGTCTCATTAGTTTTTCATCATTTTTATATTTTATTATTATCATGTTATTCATCATTTTGTTCTTAAACACACATAAATATACATCAGACGAACTGAAAGTCAAGGGAAATTATGGAAGATGCTAAGTGATATAATTTAATTTATATAATTAAATTTCTAATAAACAAAAGTGAATAAATGTCGTTGATTTTTTTATTTTTTATAATGCAATTAATATTTATATTTAATTTACGTATTATATATTTCAAATAATAGAATGTTTGGAATTTAATTGTTTTCTTTTAATTTTTTAACATATTTAATATGATGTTAGCTTGGGAAAGGAGTATTTCTTTCAGGAACGGAAATATTTGAAAAAATTCTGGGCTTCGTTTTACATATTGGTAAGATTCGATAGCGGCACTCTCAACAATTTTCCGTCTAATTAAGTTACTTTCTCTTTTAATGATTGTCGCATTCTTTAGATCGAAGTTGTAGTTGAATTTCTTTCTATGTATTACTAATGCATTTGATAAATTGTTGTGTATAAGATCCTTTTAAAAATAAGACTTGTGGGTATGTCTTGATTAACCAATTAAATGTCAGATCTATGGTAAATAGAAAAGTAAGCTCAGAGGCGGGAGGTGGGTGAGATATTTTTTTATGTCATGATAAACCGGAACATATTATCTTATTTTGTTTATTCAGTTTTACAATTGCTATGTATTACCGTCCAGTTAGTATTATTGATATCTTCTATAGATGTTCCACATTTTTAATTTTATCTGCAGACCACATTAAGAAGCTTTCTGAATATAAAAAAATTAAAAAAAACTTTTTTCTGTTAATTTTACGTCTGATTAACCTACCCCTCGCATCAACACCCTTTCAAAAACAGGAACATGTCATATTTGTTTACAATTACGTAACATTTTTCGCTGACATATTTTCCTCTAATGATGGCCTATGTGCCGATTTATTATGACATGAAAAAATAACACACTCATCACAACCCTTTGAGCTTACTTTTCTATTTAGTGTAGATCTAACAAGTAATTGGTTAATCAAGACATACCCAAGAGTCTAATTTTAATTCTGACCTTATGTCTCCACCGCTTTAACTTTCAGAAAAAAAGGTAACACTTACTTTTTAAAATTCCCTTAAAAATCATTTAATCGCCAGTTACTTACCATCGCCTGAAGAAGTACAATCTTAGTATTGAAAGATGAAAGCTTTTGTGTAGCGATTTCAACATGCTTTTTATTTAATCTCTTATAATAAAAATTATATATATATATATATATATATATATATATATATATATATATATATATATATATATATATATATATTTTTGTTTTATTTACATATTTACAGTGTTGTTTCAAGTTTATCGATTTTTAAAAATGGGAGACTGTTTCTTAAAATGTTTATATATATTATTTGTATAATTCCTTTCTTACTTTTATAAAAGTGCTCGATTTTAAATTCCATTAAAACAACTTACCATCGCTTGAAAGATGAAAGCTTTTGTGTAGCGATTCCAACATGTTTTTATTATAATCTCTTATAATAAAAATTATATATATATATATATATATATATATATATATATATATATATATATATATATATTTTTTGTTTTATTTACATATTTACTGTTTTATTTCAAGTTTGTCGATTTTTAAAAATGGGAGACTGTTTCTTAAAATGTTTATATATATTATTTGTATAATTCCTTTCTTACTTTTATAAAAGTGCTCTATTTTAAATTCCATTAAACAGCTTTTTTAACATAAAAATAATATTCTTGTTTTATTTGCCAGTTTAGAGCAGTGTTTCACAATGTTCAAAATAAGTGACGTATTATTCGTTTCACATTTTTTTAAAAGAATGTATCATTGCACTATGTAGAGATATGAAAAACTTCGAGAGATCGTTGACAGGAGATGACAGGGGTCGGCGTGACCGTCTCTTTCTTCGCAGTTATAAGAATATCTTTCTTTGTTGATATTAAAAGAGCTGCCAACATTTCAACATTCCTGGTAGATCTTCTAATATCACAGTGTGGAATACCTACTTACAAAGACGATTGAAAGAAAAAGGAAAAAGACTCTAAATGAATTCGCCTAGATAAAAAATTCTACAATTCCAATCATTCCTCTGTCGTGCGCATGTGCAGTCCTACCAACACAACAGATTTAGTCCGATGAAGTCCTGAGGGACGAAAAGCCTCACAAGTAAACTTTTTCCACTTTGTCATACAATATATATATATATATATAACACATTATGAAATAGACAAATTCCGACAATTATTTTAAGACATTTTTTATGTTTATACGTACTTTTTATAGATACAAATATTTAAGTAAATGCTCTGTTTATAATAAACAGTATTGATGACATTTACCAGCCTGAATGTCCGAGAAATTTTCATAGAAAATATGCGTCCTCCGACAGGAATCGAACCTGCATCCTATACGGAACCGTCATATAACTTGACGTGCTTTTACCGATTGAGCCACAGAGGAGATTTTCGGTTAGCAAAGTCGATTTTAAAATAATTGTCAGACTTTGTCCATTTCATAATGTGTGACGTCATTTGTTTACAATTGGATACGCATCGAGCAGATATGGATGTACGAGAGAAAATCATGGAGGATTGTGGTTTAAAAACAGTAAAATCGATCTTGCTAACCGAAACGCTCCTCTGTGGCTTAATCGGTAAAAGCACGTCAGGCTATATGATGGTTCCGTATAGGATACAGGTTCGATTCCTGTCGGAGGACGCATATTTTCTATGAAAATTTCTTCAGGTCGGTAAATGTCGTCAATACTGTTTATTATAAACAGAGCATTTACTTAAATATTTATATCTATAAAAACGAATAAACATAAAAAATGTCTTAATATATATATATATATATATATATATATATATATACGACTGTGTGTGTGTTTCATACTTCTACTTTTATTCTGTCTAAACAATTTGCTGTTTACTTACTTCTTGCAGCCACGGCCCAGTATTTGGCGAACACTCATAAAAGCACAAGTCTTGCAAAAATTGTTGTCGACATTTTTCAGAGAGCCGTCCGGAGTGGTCCATGTTGAAATTATGCCAAAGAATGGATTTATTGTGCATGAGAATTGTGTTTTCTTTCGTACAGCAGGATCGAGTCTTCCATGGGCTGCACTGAAAATGAATAAAGAGGAGAAATAGTTAAACGTTACTTAAGTGAATCGTCAACTGTCGATTATTAAAAGCTGGGATAAAATAAACCAGAGTTATTATGTGTTAATACATGTTTGCTTGCATGTCACTAATTTTGAAAAGAGTCATTATTCCACCATTTTCAGGGCTTTAGAATTGCCCCCGAGTCTCAACCAGAAACTTCAAGTGACAAAAAGGTTTTTTGTATCGGAAGAAGCAAACAGACGATGTGCCATGCAATTAGAATAAGAAAAGAATTAATGACTGCAGAGTGAAAAATACGCAATTACTATTATTATTAGTAGTAGTAGTTGTAGTATCTATCGGGCGTGTTTTTTTTTTTGTTTTTTTGTTTGTTTTAAACCGAAGATTTTGCATTATGGGTGCTCACCATCAAGTTGTACGATCTCAGGAACAAAGGGCTTACGGCAATATCACGTAGAAACATCGGTACCTAGATGGGTAACCGCTTGGGAAAAAACTGTGCTGTATGCTTGGATATGCAGGTGATGCAATGGATAATGGCTTGGAATTGTTAATCGGAGATCCGAGTTCAAATTCCTGTTGAGTTCGTTATATTCACTTACACGCAAATACACTTGGAAAAGGTATGACTCCACCTCTTCTTCCCCTTCAGCTGTGGGTTAATTAGTAAGAATTTTATCACTAAATAACTATTATCTAAAAAAAAAAAGAAGATTCTTATAATCTAAAAATATTTTCTGATTTTAAATAACCTGCAAAGGGTTGATAAACCCTAAAAAACGAATCAGTTAATTAATCAATTCAAAAGTTATTTCCTCTAAAAGTATATCTTCAACTTTGACAGATTTCCATCATCTGTGAACTTTCTGCATTTTCTCGATATTGACATCTTTAACTGGCATCTCTATATTTACCGACTTCCCCACAAGGTAAGATGTGGTACAAGGCCAGTTTTTAAAGCGGGGCGTTCCGAGTCCGTAGACCCCGTATACACAGGGTCGGGTTTGTCTTCCTCCCCAAACAAGATTCTACCCTTCGGCATACCCTCGTCTGGCTTCCTTTCCGCCCCAAAGCAGAGGATTCGACAAGAGAGGAAGAGAAAGAGAAAGCTTCCATCTTTCTTTATCTCTATGACCTGTCTATGACATCTATGTCGTCTCTATGATATCATATTGACAGCTCTAATTCATAGCTATATTTCTTTGGGTTGTGTCCTATATTATGTTCTGTGTCTTGGCATAGGTTTTTATTTCTTTTACATCATGTAGAGAATTTCTGCTGTGGTTGTCTACTTTCCTTTGGGATGATCTCGATTCCTGATATTATTAAAGCTTATCTTAAAGTATCCCACTTCGAGTTTCCATTTTCCTTTTGACCCTCGTATCTCCTTTTCACACTGTCCATATTTTTTTCAGATTCGGGTCGGTCTGTCGTATTGCAATTTGGGTCCTACCTTAGTCCGTTCTATTCTCCTGTATGGCAGTGAGTGCTGGACGATCTCCTCAAAGATAAAGAGGAGACTTAAAACAACAGAAATTTGTTTTTACAGGAGGCTGCTGAGGATGCCATGGGTATCATGAACATGGGAGCAACGACGAAGTTTTGGAGAAAATGGAAACAAAAAGGAAACTTATAGTCAAGATCAGGAAGAGATCGTTGAGGTTTTGGGGCATATGATTAGAAAAGGGGGTGTCGAAAATCTGATACTCACAGTACATATTGAAGGCAAGAGGGACAGAGGAAAACAAAGTATAACAAACTTATTAATCTTGAGTAAATGAATGGCGGAACAATGCTTAGGAGAAATAACAGAAAGACAATGTTTATTAAGAGCTACAAAGGACAGGATGTTGTGGAGAGCCATGGCGCCTACGTCCTGTGGTAGCACGACACATAAAGGAGAATTCATAGCTGTTACTCTTGTTGACAATTAGTAATACTCAAATACAAGGCTCATCATCACAGTTTATTAAGAACGGGTGATGGACTGAAGCATTCCAGTCTTATTTCGACCGCAGTGGGTTAATATTCGTTAATATACTACCAAGCTTCTTTAGCCTATCACTCGCCCTTACTAAGCTAGTCTTTAAACAATATGGGATTCGAAAAATTCCATCAGCATGGCTGATGCTAACCTCCAGGAGAGTAACTCGTTACGCCTTCTCAGACTAACGTTCTCAGTTGACATGAAGTAGAAAGTCTATATTGAATCCATTGATAGGTCAGCTGCTAAGAAATTTGATTCACTGTGTCGCGCTAGACATATTTTCTCCCCTGAATCTATCTTGCATGTTTGTAAGTCTACCATTCGTCCATACTTAGAATATTGCTGCCACATATGTTATAGTGCACCCACTATATATCTAGAGATCCTTAATAAAATCCAAAAGAGGAATCAGCAATGTTATTGGTCCTGCTCTGGCGTCTCGGCTTCAGTTACTTTCCCATCGCCGTACAGTCGCCTCACTGTGCCTTTTCTATAAATATTTTCATGTTAACTGTTCGGGTGAGATCTTCACAAGGGTACGTAGACTTTATGAATTTAATCGCAATATTAGATTGGCCACGAGGTCTCACCAATTTACTGCGGAATTAGCTAGATGTAACCGTAAGTTCTATGCTAACAGTTTCTTTTCTTGCACTTCTCGATTATGGAACTTCCTTCCGGTTCCATGCTTTCCAGCAAACTTTAATCTTCAAAAATTTTAATGAAATGTCAATCGCTATCTATTGTCTTCCTGATTACTCTTCTATTGTTCTCGCTTCTTAGTAATGTTTCTGTTTTCTCATTCTTCCACATCCAGTAACCCCCCCCCTTGTGTCTTAGTGGCTTTACTGCCTTGCTTGGGGTGAAACTGATGAAAAAAAACAAATGAATACTCTAAAAACCGGGTCTACATTAATAAAATCGAATAAAAAAGATACCGTTAAATTTAAAATAGAATCCAGTATTTATCAAATGTGATTCACGTTGTGTCCCGCCAATGTAGATTTGCTTGAAATAAAACCCATTTTTTCTGGGGACGCTGGTTGATTAGCAGAATATACCAGAATAAAGCTTTCCAAATTATATTTACAAGTGATTTTATTCACACATATTTCATTACATCAAAATGAAGGACATGATTTATATTTTTTAGTCATCTTTCACGTGTATTTCTTCTCTATTAATCGTAACTGACAATGCTTCACCTTAGAAATGTTTTACAACCAGCCGAACCACTGAACAACAAAGCTCCTAGTCAGCGTCTGTCTGAGGTGCAGCCACCTTAACAACGTGAAACACAGGCTCAACCCTACAGAATCCCTCCCCACTGGGCCCAGTGATGCCTGGCTTTTCTGGGCCTGTCTAAATCACCTCTGAACAGCAGTTGGTCTCTGTAGAGCCAACCTTCAGAAATGGAGATATGCATGGCGATTAACAACCTTGAAACCTTAACACTACATTCAAGCCTATGTGTGTAATACTGGATGGGTGTTGTATAGTGACTCGATAAGATCAAGAAGACCTCATAAATTTGAATTATTTCTAGTTTTGTTATTAAAATATTTTCACCTGTTTAAACAAGTCATCTTCGGGTCCTGGTCTTGTTTTGTGCTTCTTGCTATCGATGCATGTATTCAGAAAATCATCAAGAGTCTTTCTCTGTTTTGCCGAAACGGGTTTCCATTTTTGGAAGCAAAGAAAAATTACCAGCAAGTAGGTGACTTTTCGCCAAGACATTGTTTGCCGTTAAACTGTAAAACAAGACAAGAAAAGAAAGAAAAACACGAAAACTTTTTAAAATAAATAAAACAAAACTAAAAACAGAGGTATATTTTCTTACTTTTTTTCTTGAGAGAATTTCGTCAAATATAAGGCCTAAGAACCACTCAAGGTAGGGGTTACTGACTGACTTAAGAGGAAGAAGTAAATGCAGATTATGAGGATATATAGGACAGATATACATACCAGGGTTGAATAAGACAGACGAATTATATTTTCGACGTTCGAAATAAGCTTATTCAACATGTGAGGTGATTTTGGATTTTATTGTGTATTAATGTTTGCTCTGTTATAATAATTTTTATTTACCGGCTGCCCCACGCAGCAAGATGTGGCACAAGGCCGAGTTTAAAGTGGGGTATCCGAGCTCGTAGGATCGGGTAAAAATTCCCTTGAGACCACGTAAAAACGGAGTCAGTTTCCCGAGACGAGACACTGCCTTTCGGCAGAGCCTCATCTGGGGGACACCCTCTGATATAAGCCAGGTAAGTATTGAACTCTTTTTGTCGAGCAGTTTTAATAATTTATATAACTAGGACCCACTTGGATTATATATCAACGGATTCATTACCTTTACTATATATATATATATATATATATATATATATATATATATATATATCAAGTATGTGGTGCAGTTCAATTTACATTACATGAATCATTCATACAAAAAACAGATATAGAAGTTAATGATTTAAATGGCGAGAATACATCTTCGCAACAAATTTAATAAAGTACATTAGCCCCTAACCTGCAGATGAATGTTATGGTTCCTGTTTATAAATTGCAGTTGCATAAGGTCTTTTTTAGTTTTTTACAAGCTTTCATCTGTTCATACAGACATCATCAGGTATGGAAATAGATTTGTTTTTGTTTTTTAATATATATATATATATATATATATATATATATATATATATATATATATATATATATATGATAATCATTAGATTTAGTGGATACACGTGTTTGAGTAAACGCGCCTTTTTTTTCTTTTTTTTTGTTTTCTTACGTTGTGAGTAGATTGTTCTGATTTCACAGTCCATGTCTAGGGGAGATAACTCGTTTTTTAATTTTTAATAATGTCCTTAAACGAGATATTGCCCGACATGGACAACAGAACGTGGATTAAATAAAGTGCTCAATTCGAAAATCACTGAAGGTTTCCTGGTTCGATAGACACCTGGAAAAAAAAACAGGAAGGTAAAAACGACCGAAGCCATGTACCAATAACAACAAAGATGAAGACATTAGTTTGAATTTAAATAGAAAATTTTCGTTAGAAACAAAGAAAAGAGTAATGATCTGTTACGTAATACCAGTCCTTCTATGTGAATGCCGGACAATTTCCTCACAGATAAAAAAGAAGCTTGAAGCAACAGAAATATGGTTCAGCAGAAGGATATTGAGAATACCATGGACAGGACACGAAGTTTTAGGAAAAATGGAAACAAAAAGGACACTTAGACTTAACAGAAAGAGACAGTTGCCATTTCTAGAGCACATAATAAGGAAAGAGGGTTTGGAAAATTTGACACTCACAGGTGAAAACAACGCATAACCTACTTAATGAGCTTGAATAAATGGTTGGCGGAATAGAGTTTAGGAGAGAGAACAAAAAGACAAAATTTATTAAGAATTAAAAAGGACAGGAAATTTTGGAGAGCCATGATCACCAACGTCCTGAAGGGACACGGTACATAGAAAAGAAATAAAAAGGAAACATATTTTCATAAGAAAAATCGAAAATTAATATCTGCAAAATATTTGTTATTAGTAATTATTTTAAAATATCAGCTACAGAATACTTTTGACAAAGCCAGATCATCTCTTTATCATCTTGTGAATTTAAATATATCTTTTTCATGGCGAAAATAGATAATGGTATTTTGAAAGACGCACTTTGAACTGATATGACAAACGTGAAATTGTCTCTATTGATCTCTTTATTCACTGTCAAAAGAAATGACTGGAATATCTTTAGATAAATTTTGCGCTGAGAAAGTATGAAGAAAAACAGTTGTGTTTTTTTCCCAATGTTAATAAATTCTAAAATTAAGATAAATAAAATTTAGCACAAGAAATTATGAGAATATACGATGTACTACGAAATCTGAGGTACAATGAAAAATTTTACCATTTAAAAATTTTCATGTTTAATCGGCAAAATCAACCCCCCAAATCCCACATAAAACGAAATATATATCTGTCGATGGAATTTCAATAGAAAAATAATTGTACAGTTTTTGTTCCTTAAATGAAGGTACATCTGAATTTTAATTGGTTAAAGACATTACCAATAAAATGTCTCGCTGAATTTCTGGAATGAGTTACCACTATTTACATTATTTACAGCTTGACTAATGTCTTCATCTTTGTTGTTATTATCACAAGGTTTCGTTCAGTGTGTCTTTCTTCATTGTTGACCTGTGTAATCTTCAGTGAATTTCGAAATGAAAATTTTATTTAATTTACGTGTGGGCGGAGTCTATAGGTTGCCTTCGTTCCACAGTCTGGGGATATATCTTTAGAGGAAGTTTCTGTTTCTCTCTCTCTCTCTCTCTCTCTCACACACACACACACACACACACATATATATTTAAAAGAAAAACAGACCACTTTAAGGTACCATTATAATAATTTATTTCACCAGAGCCCTTTTAAAGGACGCCGGATCATCAGATAGCACTTCCAAAAATGAAATGAAACGAAGTAGAAGTTGGAAGTGCTATCTGATGATCCGGCGTCCTTGAAAGGGCTCTGTGAAATAAATTATTATAATGGTACCTTAAAGTGATCTGTTTTTTTTTTTTTAAATATTAGCTCTGGATTTACATTGAGCTCTCAGGATTTCATCCTCCTTGGGATTACCCATACGGATTACCAAGTTCTTCATAACTTATATATATATATATATATATATATATATATCCAGGTACGATGAGTACGAATAGAGTACACTTCCAACCTTTGTAACATTTAATTTAAAAGAGGGCTCAATACAAAGTAGTGCAATATTATTTATTTTAGGATATTACAACAAAAACATGTAAGGATCGCTACAAAATTGCAATCGTGTTTCAACACATAACGATGCGTCTCCTCGGGCGATTGTAGATTACTGTCGAGTGAACGATTAATTTGGTTTCAAAAGCAAAATACAACCTCAATTTATGAAAAAAAATATATAAAATAAAAAAAGTAAAGGCTTGAGGGCTTTATCCTGATCAACCAATCGAATATGCTCTACGTTAAATTCAAACAACAGTTGAAAACGACGGTTGAAAATTTTATATTGGTAGTACTAAGAATTCTTTTAAGACTGGGTGGTATCAACAAATCTTGTCTTACACTAATAATACTTATAGAAATAAGGCATCGTTTTCTAAATATGTTCGGAGTTTAAAAGATGATAATAAAACTCCTAATTTGAAATGGAAAATTTTTAAAATGGTAAGGACATGTAGAACCCTGTTTCCTGTGTTTACATTAAAAATTGGTAATTATCAGGTTCTTTGGTAAGAAAGTTTTATTAAATAAAATATCCGAGTTATATTCCATTTGTGTGTGCTTATTAACATATAAAAACCTGGCATCATAAGGACATTACATTCTGAGAAATAGATAAAAATATTAAAAATTGATGGGTGTAAGAATAATTACAATTCAATTAGACTTTGGATTTTGATAATTTTTTTCTTAGACTATAATTGAACTGTGTTGCTCCATATATGGCTTATCTTTCTATTTGTATGATAAATTTAGGTTTAATTTAGTTCTGTATTGATCTCCTGGTAGTATTATTAACATCTTATATGGATGTATTGGTATTTAGTTAGTATGTTTGACATTTTACATTGATTGGTTGATATTATTAACATCTTAACATATGTTATTTATTTAATGGTTTTATATTACTTACCAAATAATTCTATATATTTAGATTATTTACTGGTTTCTTAAAGAGGCCTCTTATTTATCAACTACAAAAAAAATTCATGTGGGAAGTCCAAAAAGCTTATAACTAGTTGGGCATCCGGTTAAATTACCTCTCAATCCCTTCATGCCATAAAGATTGCGTTTAAGCATGAAACAGACTGTCGCCTCAATGTCCACTTATACACACACACACACACACATATATATATATATATATATATATATATATATATATATATATATATATATATATATTACTCCCCAGCATATTTAATACCTTAAAACAATATGATCAGATATAATTTCCATATGGAACCATGAGAATAATCACCTATTACCAGGCAGCTTTAATATAATAACAATAATAATTTTGTAATTAAAAATTAAAATTTATAGCAATCTTCAACTACCATAATTTTATACAGAATACCTATTATCAGGATTTATACCTAAATAAATTAATACATAAAACAAAAATAAAATAAAACACCAACAACCACTTTTTTAGTTCAAGCTACCACCACTATAACTACATTCATGGTTTTATCATTCTCCCACCACAGTTACTAATCATTTCTACCAATTTACAATTTCTACCAATTTACAATAACTATTAGCTAACTATCATTGTCTCCAATCCCTTGAAACATTACTATCACATCATATCATATAGACCCGTTATTAAATTGAACTACCCTCTCACCCAGCTCATTGAATATTAAACATCACCATATAAATTAACCAATAAGGATTACAAATTTCTACCTGTTACATATACACAGTCACCAAAAACAAACAAATAATTAGCTTTAAATATAACAAATAAACCCCCCAGTTTTTTTGGTTTTTTTTTCAAAAATTTAAAAATAAATATAAATAATAATAATTTTTACCTATCATAATTTTACACAAACCCCACCACACGTATATACACACATGCGAGGAAATATTTTTCAGCGGAAAAATACATAATATGACATGTATACATTCACGAGACATTAACGAGACATTTCCGCCACACTTCCAATGTTTAAATTTCAACATTTCAACATACAAATGCGTATGTATAGACATAACACCACCCGTATACATACATGTGTCATAGCCGAAACTGCCCACATATGTTTATATATGTATGAGTCCCGACGGACGACCAAGTATGTATATGTGTCTGCATATATCGATGTTTGCGTCCGTACGATAAATGACAAAACGACGAAATTTCCCCCACCACTTCCACAATAACACCAATACACGCAATCTACATAAACCCAAATTTTTTAAAACATTAATCAGTTTGTCTGACGATCGCTAAAGCGTGAAACCCAGGGTCACAAACTCACATCTATCCAACCAAATATGTAAGCTCTATCTCTGATATTGAGCGCTTTCTAATAAGTACCGCGCATATAATATATAAATAATTATACATATATATATTTATTTATATTTATATACATTTTCACAAATATATATATATATATATATATATATATATATATATATATATATATATACATAAAACTGAACCTATCTATCCAGGTTTTTTACCTAACGGATCATCAGTATAACTCTGATGATCCGTTAAGTGAAATCTAGTTAGATAGGTTCTGACTCTTTAGGTATTCTAGTTTTTTTTTCTCTACTTAGTGTATTGAGCACTTTTACGTTTTAACTTAAGTTACTCTGTCGGTATTTTATTCATTTGACATTGCAGTGCTGATTGATTATTTTCAACCGCCACGGATGTTTTTAGTCTTTTCTTTTTTTATTGATTTTTTTTTCCTGATATCAGTTTGTTAAATATTTTCTATTTACAAATTGTATTATCTGTTTTTTTTTCACACCGCCTGAGTATAGGTATTAGAATAATATATATATATATATATATATATATATATATATATATATATATATATATATATATATGTGTGTGTGTGTGTGTGTGTGTGTGTGTGTGTGGTATATTAAATCAGCAAACGTTCAATTGACATAGCTGATTGACCGACGCAAGAGATTGTCGTTGAAACGCTCGTCAGGGCCACATGTTTGATTAATCTATTGAAATTATTATCGATTTATTTTTTAGGTTCAATCAATTCTAACATGATTTAAAATATTGAGTTACTCAGCGTTGGCCATGTATTATATTAAAAAAATAGCAACCGTAACCAGCTGTTGGATCAGAAAAAGCGTTCAATTAGAATGGAGCAAAAACAGCATCATGTTTAGATGTAACAGAGTTGGTCTTCTTCAATTACTTTAAAGTACTTTCCTTAAAAAAACATTTTGAATTAATGCAGCTACTGATATAACAGAAGTAGTCTGTATTTATTCAGTCTAAGTTAGCCGAGGGCATGAAGGGTTAAACAGGCAACATGAACACCCACTTCAGACCACAATTATTTTGGAGTTTTTGAAATTCAAATTGTCAATGTGCTACCAGGGATCTAAAAGAGGATACATTTATAAAGCAATTGTTTACTTTGATGAAAATTGGTTGAAAGATCAACAAAAAAATTTTTAAATCGCCATTTTTCGCTATTTACACGGGTTTTCACTATATGGGTGGACTCAATTATCTAGTTAAATGACTGCTAAGCAATCAACTTATTGCTGGCTATAATTGAGTGAAGTCTGTATTAGAGTACTTGAAAATTGAGGGAGATTTTAGTTTAAAATTTGTTGAAATCTATTTGTGTTTCTAGCTAAACGCAGTGGCGTAGAAATAAAAAAAAAATGAGGTATCGTTGAGCTCGTCATGATGTAAGTAACCTACATACCGAGTTTGAACGAAATCGGAGAAAAAAATTGAATTTATGGATATTTGATCGGCTTTATCGATTATTGATTTTTTAAAAATTATCGATCTTTTACGCTAAGAACCTATCTCTTACATTGTACAATGTATGTTCCAAGGTCGAGTGAAAAGTATTCACACAGACAGACATCCTCTGTTTTATATATAAAATATTTATATCTACGAAATCGGCATGAACACTATTGATTACAATTCAATTTAATATTTTTGGCATTATTTAAGTATATTGCTGGTATATCTGTCCATATTTCTGAAATAAGGTATTGTAACTATTTACCCAGTACAGACTGTTGTCCTCATCTTTTTTGTCATATTCTCGATGTTTCGGCCGTTGTATGCTCCGGCCTTCTTCAGGACCTGTCTATATTTCTGAGATGAGATATTTTAACTATTTACACTATTTACTTTGTTCGGACTGTTGTCCCTATCTCTGTTTTCATATTCAGGACGTTTCGCCCGCTGTAAGTGCCGGCTTTCTTCAGGTGGCTCAGTGGAAGTAATCCAATGACTTGACTCAAAGAATTGTGAGTTCAATACCTACCCACAGCAGAGGTGAACAAAAAATTGGAGAGTTGTGTTACTAAAAGGAAATAACTGAGACATATATATATATATATATATATATATATATATATATATATATAATTAAATATTTTAAACATTCTAATATTTTATTGAATTTTAGGTACTTTGGTTTAATTAAGAAGACGCTTGTTGAGAAAATGTTAGAAAATTACCAATAAATTTTAAATTTACTATCCTGTAGGTATCTCATTTTCTGATAAAATCTTGTATAGACGCCTGTACAAAGATCGACACGTCTTACACACCAAAAATTCAAAATTCTTTTTAAAATACAGGCGGGGGGGTATTGAATTGTAGTGCGCCTTTCCATTTATGATTAGTAAATCTGTTTTAATCTAATAGCAATATCACCTAGAAATTAATACAGAATTTAAAAATATTTAAAATCATTTTAATTAAAATTTCCAAAATAAAAACAATTGTAAAAATTCATTATTCATCGATTTATTTTTCTTCAGGAAAGTGTCCATATTATATTATATTCATAAAAGCAATTTAAAACTTTTTTTATTTTCTGATTAAATAATATCATAGTTTTATTGAATTTTTAATTTACGATACAGAGCAGATTTTGTGTGAGTGGCGGTCTTGTTTGGCCAAAAGAATTTCATGTTTCAAATTCTCCGAGTATAAAATATTACAACAAATATAAACATTTAAGAGATACAAAGAATTTCTTCAAATTTCGTAAAATTAAATATGGATGGTAACAGCTGTAAAAAATTTTTTTATTTTGCTTTCATTTGATTTGTTTCGTTTTACGTCATATCAACCCCAGTGGGTTATTTAATGCCGACATGATTTTTATTGCTGGTAATATTTTTCATCAAAAATGTATTGCTGGTAATATTTATTTTCTTCAAAAATGTGTTGCCGGTAATATTTATTTTCTTCAAAAATGTATTGCTGGTAATATTTATTTTCTTCAAAAATGTATTGCCGGTAATATATATTTTCTTCAAAAATGTATTGCTGGTAATATTTATTTTCTTCAAAAACGTATTACTGGTAATATTTATTTTCTTCAAAAATGTATTGCCGGTAATATTTATTTTCTTCAAAAATGTATTACTGGTAATATTTATTTTCTTCAAAAATGTATTGCTTGTAATAATTTTTCCTCAAAAAAATTATTGCTGGTATTAAAACCTATTTTTACACTTTCATAGTGTTTTAAACCCAGTTTGGGGGTTAACCATTTGCCTATAGTTGGGGCCCTAACAGTTGCTACCACCCCGGGTCAGGGTGGACCTGGGAACACCAGCAATTTAGAGGTGGTCCCACGCTTCTCAAAACCTTCTGATCATAGGCCTTGCTGTTGGGCGTAGTTTATCGCCATACCCAGGATGAATAATTTTACAAAGATTATCTAAAAAAATAAACGTTTCATAAACAATTTCATTCATTTCTGAATAAATCCTGAGAGTTTAATTAAAATCGAACAATTATATGATTTTTGCAAGAATTTATCAGTTAATGTTTTTCAACGCAAAAAGACACTCAAATTTCGCGTACAAATTTATGGTCCCCCGTTGGCGCCAGAAAAAAAAAAAAAAGATTAAAAATAATTTTATGTCAAAAAATCTCTGATCTTTCCTCTCCATAATAACACGACTTGTATGATACATTTTTGTTTTATTAAGTTTGGGACAGTTGAAATTTCTAGAGCCCATAATGAAGAAAGAGGACATAGAAAATATGATACTCGTATGACAGACTGAAGGCAAGAAAATACAGAGGAAAACAACGTATAAGTTACTTAGTGAGCTTTAATAAACGGATGACGGAACAAGGTTTTAGGAGCGATAACAAAAAGACAAAATTTATTAAGAGCTACAAAAGACAGAAAATTGTGGCGAGCCATGATCGCTTATGGTCTGAGAGACACTGCACGGCGAATTTTTGGAGGTGCCTAGTTTTAATGGTCTAATTAGCTTAAGCTGGAAACGCATACAAAGAGACAAAAAATTCCAGTAGAGAAGTATAAATTGATGGCGAAATTCGTCATTTACAAAAACACTTGCAGAATTATTTATTTTATACGGCATAGGTAAGTTTAATTATTATCCGTTATAATTATTAACTGTATTAATAATGATTGTAATTAATGTATATTTTGGACTAATTACAAGTATTGTTAAAACAGTAATTTACTGACCTTTCTTGATTCTTCTGTTGCCTGTGAATGCTTTTGTAAGATTTCAATATCTGACTTTTTGCTGTTTAATGTCGTTAACCCAATGTTCCTCTGGTTTATGAGTGAATCGTGTCAAGTATCTTTAGTCTATCTTATCTCCAAATTGAAGAACTTCGAACTACAGGAGGTAAAGTCAGGGAGGAAATATGCACCTACCATACCCAGTAGAGCTGAAGCTTTTCTGGACATTTTTTTTTTTACTGCTAGTTCATCTAGTACAAGGCCCAATTAAGGTAGAGGGTTACCAAACGAGATTGGTGTTAGGGAGATGAAAAGGGGTTAAGTGAAAAGAGAACTTTCCCACTATGGGGACGTGTAGGATACATATCGGATGATCCTGGACTTGGAAAGATCAAGATTTTAGTTATCAAGGAAGCATCCTCTTTGGAGTTTGTTTCACAAAGTAACAGTTCTGGGGAAGAAGATGTCAACTTGTTCCTTATCAAAGGAACACGAAGGGAATGGGGATTATTTTTCACCGTGAACATAGCATAGCGGATCCTAGTTGGGATGCTGCTTAACTGGTGGAACTAAGGAATGCAACTGGTCCGAACATCTGCTATAGTAATTGGGATAGAGTAGTGAGAGGCTAGCAACGATTTTCTTTTGTCATGTTATTTCGAAGGCGGCACAGTGGAGTAATGGATAACGGCTCGGACTGAGGAATCGGAGAGTCGAGTTCGAATTCCAGTCGAATCTATTCACTTACGTGCTAATATTCCTAATACGAATCCTCTTCTTCTCCCCCAGCTATGGGTAAATAGCAGGATAGACCGGTTTCTATAGACTTGAATGGCAACTGGTCTACCGCAGAAAGAAATGGCAACCTACCGTGGGAAAAAGTCTGCCTCGTCAGTCATGGTACATAACTGACTGATTTCGAATTTTCGTTTAGCAGTGTTGAAAATTGCTTCAGTTTTCTTGTTTAAGCCATCAGTGCAAGGTTTTTGGCAACGTTCTTTAATGTTGGGTTGGATTTGAGAAAGCCCCTATTTCTTGCTCGATGCAACGAAGCCTCTCTCTCACTTTCGCTCTCTCTCTCTCTCTCTCTCGCTCATTTACTCTCTCTCACTCTTTCACATTTACTCTCTCTTTCTCATTTACTCTCTCTCTCTCATTTACTCTCTCTCATTTACTCTCTCTCACTCTCTCTCTCATTTACTCTCTCTCACTCTCTCTCTCATTTACTCTCTCTCTCACTCTCTCTCATTTACTCTCTCTCTCTCTCCCTTACTCTCTTTCTTATTTAATTTTAATTTATTTATGGTTGAAAATACAAGTTCATATAAATAAGCTTGATCATTTTGACAGAATGGACACCATTAAATATTGCAACTCTAGGCTTCACGGAGATTCTCTCAGTTAAAAGAAAATAATAAAGAAACGCGATAAAGTAGAATAAATAGTTGTACGCAAAAGTTTCTAGCGTTTTTTATTTTATTTTAAAGAATGATGTTTCCGCATATGCGGTGTGTCCATAAAGTTCGTGTTCACTTTAAAAAATTATAACTTTATTTGTATTTGCGATAGAAGTAATCTGTAAAAAATGTTATAAAGTTTAATGTACCTAGTTCTGAGTATAGCTAAAATAACTAATGTGATTTCAGACATTACTGTAAATCAATTGGCAAATGTTTTCCGTGAACTGCAAAATTGTATTACCTTTTGTATTGCTAATGAAGAAGAATATATGGTAACTTAAATAAAATTTCAATAAAACCTTAAAAAATATAGATTTACTTCTTTCTAATCCATTTTACAAATTATTTCTGTCGCAAATACAAATAAAGTTACACATTTTTTAAAGTGCAAACGAACTTTATGAACACCCTGTATATCAAGTCTCTAGTTTTCAGAAAGAGGGTTCTGGATACTTTTACATATACCAAATGTAAACTTTCTGAATAATACTAGAAAATTCTATTTAACAACGCACAAGAGTAGCGCCATGGTAATCAGCGCCCTAGGCATTAATCTAAAATTGTGCGCTCATTTACCATCGCGCTGTAAGTTTTGTTTATACGAGAATATTTAGATGACTTTATTATGGCAATTGGCATACACCAAAGGTATGATAAATGTTTGGTGGAAAGAAGAAACAAAGAAGAAACAATGAAGGTTTACAGAAATAAACAATTAACGTAAAATATAATAAATGATAATTCGGTGTAAATGTCTCTCGTTGAAAAAAAAAAAGATAAGTGGAGTTGTAAAAGACGTCCGCAGAGGCGTACGGAAGGAGAGGGAGGATGAATTGTGACTTACTGGGGTGACGGCTTTTGGCGAGATGGCGTCCAACTGCCGAAAATGCCCCTTTGATGGGCTTTTATATCCTTTCTTAGGCTCAAATCAACTCCGGTTTTTATATTATTTCTTTACGCGGGAATGGGTGAAAAATCTGGATTGTACTGCTTATTTTTTCTTTGAGTGTGTGAGTAAAAACGGACGTTATATGCGAAGCGTATGCACAGCTGACGAAATTTTACCTCAGTTCTGGGTTGGGTGACTGCTTGGGAGTACCAGGTGCAGTATGCTTGGATGTGTGGGTGAAGTAATGAATAATGGCTCGGAATTGGAAATCGGAGAGCCGAGTTCCAATTTCCGTTAGGTTCGTTATATTCATTTACGCGCAAATACCTTTGGGGAAGCTATGAATCCAACTTTTTTCCCCAGCTATGGATTAATAAGTAAGACTTGTATCACTAAATTAGGTACCGACATGAGATCGCTGGAAAATGAGCATAGCAGGATAATAACGGCCTTAAACTTGATGAAAATATTTTTTATCGTCTAAATGTTTATGTTATTATCAAGAGGAAAGATTATTATTATTATTTTTTTACATTTTTTAATAATTTCTAGCACGTCCAAAATTTTCGTTAAAAATCTTGTATTTTTTTATGATCAGCAAAATTGACAGAAAATCGATCGTCAGCCATTTTTTAACTTTTGTTTACAAAAGTGAAAGTCTCCGTTTAAAATTCTTTTAAAAATCAATTATGATTTTTTAAGAATTAATTTAAGAAAATTAGAAATTATAAAGTTTATTTTATGTATTTTGAAACAAACATTACTTACTTTCTGCGTTGAAAAAAATTTACTTTAAAATGATAGAAAGCCGGTCTTAACAGAGGTGTTGATTGACAAGTGACATGTGCGTGATTTCATGTTACGGGAGGAAAAGTTATAGTACAGAAGGTCACAAGTGACAGTTTAGCTTTATGTGAACAACTTATTTACCACGTTATTTTTAAGTAGGCATAGCCATAGCATGATAAAAACGGCCTTAAACTTGACGAAAGCAGAATTTTATCGTCAAAATGTTTATGTTACTACCAACACAAACCACGTGACAGACTATTGTTTTCATGATGCTTCCGGTCTTCCGTATATTTGAATTAGGCTATTTTTTGGACACACAAAAAAAATGTTATATTAGATTTTTATCTATTTGCAGATTGCTGATTGTAACCAGCCTTATTTTATAATCTGTAATATTTATCTACTTAATAACACCATTGACTAAACTCTACAACATTTTCATTAATTTTAGAATATTTAACAATTTTAATGTAAATAAATAAAATAATTTAAGAAATAACAAATAATTGTTGTAAAAATTTATTTTTCATCGAAAACGTTTTTTGCTTTCAGACAATATTATCCATATTCATAAAATACAAGTAAAAGCAACTAAAAGCTTTTGAAATTAAATATTATTAATCTTTGTTTTATTGAGTTTTGTATGTTACAATTCAGAGCTGATTTTAAGGTAGAAGGGGGTCAACTAAAAAAAATGAATTGCTTTCCTCAAAGCCTTGTGCTTTTAACTAATTAATCACTAAAACCGTACAAATTTGAATTTAAAGAGTTTTCATAAAATTAATTATGGGGGTGGTAATAAATATTAAAATTTTTTTTTACTATGACTTTAAAAAAAATAAACATATTTATAATAATTTCCGTCATTTATGAATAGTTTCTGAAAGTTTCATTAAAATCCGACAATTATTTTTATTTTTGCAAGATTTTCAAACTAATGACTGCCATTAAAAAAAAAATCCAAAAATCCGCCATGTTATTTAGTAGGAGACTCGCTGATGATGAGAAACGAGGTTTTTCAATCAAAAGTTAGAATGCTCTAATAAAGGCAGAAAAATTTTGAAAAATAATTAAAAATTACTTTGTTCTTTCCTCTTAATAAAAACATAAACATTTTGACGATAAAATTTTGTTTTCGTCAAGTTTAAGGCCGTTATTATGCTGCTATGCTCATTTTCCAGCGATCTCATGTCGGTACCTACACTAAATCAATCATTATTATCTCAAAAGAAATTATAATCTAAAAATATTTGCTGGCTTTAAATAACATGCAAAGGGTTGATAAGCCGTAGAAAATGAATTAATCAATCAATCTATCGCCTGCTACATATTTTATAATACATAGGTTTTCGCCGAGAATAAAAGAGAAGGCTAATGTTTCATAGGTCTACCTACTACTTGCCTTTAAAATCAGCATTTAAGATTCCCTTTCACTTCAGTTTATACACCAACCACTGACTCAGCCAAGAGGCTGAACCGTAAGTTTATCTATGAAAGTTTTGAATACTGAATGTGTGGAAGGAGAAGTTGGGAGCCGCTTGCCTTGAAAATCAGCATTTAAGATCCTGGCTTTAAAATCAAATCGAACGCCAACTACAGATGCTGGTGATATATACAGAGTGCGATGGATAAATTGTCGTATAAATTACGCAAAAATTAAAATTGCACTGGCATCTCATTTTAACAGATATATTTACCAAAATTACACAAAAATATCATGAAATACTAAAGAGTAAAATTATTTAATAAAATCGCCATTGTCTTCAACCATGGCCTCCAGAAGACTTCGGAATCTCCTATAACTCTTCTGAACGGTCTCCTTGTTTAAGTTGGTGAATGCTTCCATAATCCTTGTTATCCGTTATCTCCTGCTAATCCAGTGACAGGACCCAAAGAGTGTGAGTTCAATACCCTGTTAAGGCAGTGGAGAACTTTCAGAGGGAAATTAGCAGAAGATAACTGATAACTGACATCCATCAAACATGGCACGTGGAACTAGAACAGTCTACCCCAGTAAGCGAAATAAAGGGTTCAGTTCGAAATTCCAACCACCTGAAGAAGACCGGAGCGTACAACGGCCGAAACGTTGTGATAAATATGGCGACAAAGATGAGGACAATAGTCCGAATAATGTAAATAATGTACAAGGAGTTTTGTTGGTCTCTCGCTCAACTGCGCCCCACACATAATAATCAAGGAGGTTGCAGCCTGAAGAGTTAGGTGGCCAGATGTAAAGGGTGATGTGGTCGCAGAAATTGTCTGACAGCCATGACTGGGTTCTCCTACTTGTATGGTATGGTGCAGAGTCATGTTGTTAGACATAGTGTCTTACACCAACTACCCTCTTGAACCAGGGCAACGCTACCTCCTCAAGACACATGATGTAGGCCTCCGTGTTGAGTCTGAGGCCTTGTGGGAAGATGAATGGAGGCATAAGGTCACCATTACTAGTATTCACACCAAACATCTTCATAATCACCATTAGACTCATCCAACTCTTTCCGAATCCTCTGCACTGTTCTCAGATTGACACCTAAACACTTTGAAATGTTCGTACTAGAGCTTCCGGCGCGAATGCCAAACGGTACAGCATGCAGTTTCCAAATTTCTGGCGGAGTGAATTGCGTCATCGGGTTCTTTTTCTCACATGCCTTGCCCATCTGACTCTACTTATGCAGTCGACAAAATCAAAAACAAACAACACGTATGCGCGAAATGAAAAATATAAAATGGCAATAATTTATCCATCGTGTCCTGTATGAGAAACTATCTTACATATCCATGTGGATCTTGTAATCCTCCTTTATTGCGGGGGGGTGTAATTGTCTGGGAAGTGTGTGGGTGTGTGTGTGTGTGTGTGGGTGTGTGTGTGTGTGTGTGTGTGTGTGTGTGTGTGTGTGTCGGGGGAGTCTGTGCTGTACCCTCGAGTACTTCGCATACTTCTGTAACTAAGTTTTTGCCTTTGCCAAAATGTATTGGATGACCTCCCTGGTTTCTGACATTAATACATAACCCTTTTTCCTTCGACCTCTAGTTGTTCTTTAGGTTATCAAACAAGTTAAGGGGCTTCTTCTGATCTGTAGGACGAGCAAGTTGACATCTTGTGTGTCCATGTATGTGTGTGTATGTGTGTATTCGCGCCTCTGTGTGCTTGGAAGGTAACGTCATAAAAATGTTAAGGCAATAAAATGTGATTTGCAGAGTGAATAATAATTACGATCATAATGCTTATAATAGTTGACTAAAACAGTAAAAATTGGCTCCACCAAATTACAAATTTGTGACGTAATAGGTAATTTTGGCAATCATTGAATAAAAATGTTAGGAAATTAAAATCTGATGTCCTCAGTGGATAATACGTATAATCATAATGCTTATAGACTCATTAAACTAGAAGAAATTGGTTCAGCTAAACGACGTATCTTTGACACAACAGGCAAAGAGGTAGTGTAGCTATGGTAAGCATTGGATAAAATTGTTAGGATAATAAAATCTGATTTCCTAAGTAGATAATACGTATAACCAAAATGCTTTTAGCATCTCATTAAACTAGTAGAATTTGCCTCCGTCGAATAGCGTTTCTGTGACGTAATAGGTAAAGTGGCAGTGCATATGTAGAATTAAAATGTTAAGGGAAGAGGGAAAAAAAAAAAAAAAAAGAAGGGAAAAAGAAAAAGAGAAAGAGGATGAGTAATGCAAAAGGCCGGTCATTAGCGAAAACAGATGTCAAGAGGTATCTAGGCCAACGCGCCTGACCGAATTTCAAGTGACAATAGAGATTGTTATTTGGGAGAATAGAATTAAAGGTAATTAAAAGAAAGAAAGAAAACAGGCTTGGTAAAAGTGTATGAACATATGTACGATTGATAAAAATGTCGGTCAAAGCATCTGGCCTACTTTTGTGTAGAAGACTCATTATCAATTTGGAGAAATGGGATTTTTAGAACAATGGAAAACGAAAATATTAATCGGAGAAAGGTGTCTTTTGGGATGAGAAGGTGACCGCTGGAATTGTATACAGATTCTGACCTGTTAAAAATTAGAACCCCCACGATGATGAAGTGAAGACATTTTCAATTCAGATAATTAAGATTTTTGACTATCAGGTCTGAGCAAAAACAAAGAGGTGAAAACAATTGTTCTTGGCTCACAGAAAGCGCCAGCGAGACGGAGAAAATTCTTCCTGAAGTCACATCTAATTAGCGGCGGGCTGTTTTGACAGAAACCAGGAAGGTGAGAAAGGCCGAGATTGTTATTTTTCGTGCGTGCGAAAAAGGCCAAATTAGATTTTGTTTTTTTAGCAAGGTGTTCTTTCCCAGAACAACGACGGGATAAGCCACGCCCGATTGGAGACGTCACGAAGTACGGGAGACGCCCAACCAGAATCTCATTAGCCGAAAGCGGTCACGTGATATGCGAGAAAGAGGAGAAAGGACGCTCGATCAAGACCCATTAGTCGAAAACGGTCACCTGACATACGAGAGACCGGGAGAGATGGGTATGCGCCTCCCCACCAGAGGCACTGTGAGGAAGTAGGGGTGAAAATAAGAGCGATAATGGGAAATCAGAAATAATGCGACTTTTGGAATTATCGAGAAAACCCTGACGCCGACAGACCCACCCCAGTTTGTTGCGGCGTCAATAAAAGCAGAACCCCAATCGACAGAAATCAGTTCATCCCCGGACGGCAGAGAGAAGAGTTGCAGGCCAGACAGGCAGTAAAGTTGCAGGCCAAACAAGCAGATCAGTTCAGCCCCGAACGACAGAGAGCTCAGTTCAGCCCCAGACGACAGAGAGCTCAGATCACCTCAGACGGTAGAGAGAAGAGTTGCAGGACGGAAGAAGAAGAAGTTACTTGCAGTTATGCATAGAAGAAGTTGAAATCAAACCAAGCCCAAGAACAGAAATTCGTCTCCAACCAAATCGAAGTGAAGAAATACGTCCAACTCAAGCCGAAGAGAAGAATCAGCCGTGAACGACTGGTAGAGATTAGCGCCCAGTGTCAAAAACTAAACCACACCCGACACACAAAATTCTAGAGAGTAGGCAACTCGAAGACTTTAAGTTGTATGATAGAAGCTTGGTGCCACAGTCCACAAAGCGGGTCGGGAAGTAAGAATAATTTTTATGTAACGAACATTAGATATAAAAGGTTGTTACCCTTTTTTATCAGTAATTTTTGGTCTCGTGAGTTTTTTCTTTTACTTGTGCTTTGCCACCCCCGTCGACTCAGCTTGCATACGGCCCCAATCCCTGTTTGATCCCGTCTGTCTAAGATCTAATCACAACGTGGGTAGGCAGGCCGGAGATCAGTACAGTTACCCTAGTAACCAGGTGTTGGAAGCGAGTTGGGAAAGGCGAGGCTGGTAATCATCTAACCAAGGGGTTGGAACGTCACACTTGGAACAGCGAGGAGCGACCAGGAGGAGCGACGTCACAGTTGGCGCCGTGACCAAAGGATTCGACCCTGGACCAAGTGGCGTCACACAATTCAAATTTTGAAAAATATCACGCAATAACGAACGCTAAACAGTCTAAGAAAATAAACATATAATGAAGAATGAATAAGCATTCACATTTTCAATGCAGCGATATATTTAGAGAAATTATAAGTGTTCAAATGTTTGATCACACGTTATGCTTAAAGATTTTACAAGCATTCGAATGATTGTACAATCGAACATTTGTTCGGAGAATTAATACGCATTCAAATTAATACGCTGCGATCTGACTGCATTGAAAAGGGGTCATGTGCTACCTATTAAGGTAGGGTGCCGTGGGTTGCTTGGACGATCAATCGTTTTTGAAGGTGGGCATCACTGGTCGGTGCCTGAAGAGTGCTTCACATCGTCTTCAGACCACAGCTCAGCAGGTATCGAGTTTGATCTGGTCAAGAACCAAAATAAACAAAGTTGATTAAAACCATGCTCTCTAAACAATGCTAATTCGTACGTGAAATATACATTGAATACTACGTCATTGATAACGGTCGCTACGAGCGCATTGTGTATTGGTTAACGATCAAAAGCGAACGCTTTTAACACAGTGTTGAAAATCTGACTTGCGGTTGAAAAAAAATCACAAGAGAATGACACGTCTACGCAAAAAATAACACCCTGTCCGGTGACTGGTGGCAGTACCGCCTTAGCCACCGAAACTGTGTTACCTCCCCTGGTTGGCGGCTGACAATGGCAGGGTATCACACGTGCTTTCACATATTGTAAGTAGGAAATCGAATGATATATTTGGAGATTTTATAATCATTCAAAATGTTCGATCGAACGATAAACATTGAATTGTACAAGTTTGGAGAAATTATAAGCATTCAAATGTTCAAACAAATACTAAATTCGGTGAATTTATAAGCATTGAAATGTTCAATCCAACAATATACTTGGAGAATTTATAAACATTTGTGTGATTACTTCAACTTGTCTGACTATCGTTTAACATAGCTATGTGGTATTCTATTCAGGATCTTAAAGAAGAAACATGAACCTCCCTCTTTCTCTTTGCTCCGAGAGGCAGTATCGACAACAACGGGACTCACACCTAAGGAAGCAGACTTCTTAATTTCTCTGACCACGTAGCACACTCACCAGAGCTAATCCCCAAATTTTTTATTTTTACTCTTTTGATGATCGATCCTCATACAGGTAAATATAATTGTATTTTTATCTTTTTTTGTGAGATATGTTGTTCTCTATAAAAATATAAAATCCTCCACGCGTTGATTTTTTTTAATCAATTTTCCCAAGGCAAGGCGATAATGCCACCAAGCGACTTGGAGGTGAAAGAGAAGAAAAAGACTTTAGCAGTAACCGGAAACCCAATCCTAGACAGGAAACAAGGGATAAGCCTCTACTCTATAATACTAAATTCGGAGAATTTATAAGCCTTGAAACGTTCAACTGAACACTATGTTTGGAGAATTTATACGCTATTTTTTTTAAAGCGTTTCATCCCAAGCAAAGCGGGAAGCCACTAGACAGTGATAGAGGAAAGAATGAGGAGAAGGATAGTGGATAGATCAAGGAAACTGGAGATGTCGAGTGACATTACATTTGAATAGCTGGAGATTATAGCTCTCAGGGAAAATGGAATAGGGAAGGGAGTTCCACAGGCGAGAGGTGCGGGACATGAAGCTATTGGAATAGAAGAGACGGCTACATTTAGGAGTTTCAACAGTGAAGGGGTGAGAGCGGGATGCCAGCCTCGTCGGGTGCTTGAACTCATGAAGTCTGGGAACCAGCGAATGCAGCTCCTCGGAGTAATTGCCATGAAAGTATTTGTAAAACAGACAGAGAGAGGCGACGGCGCGTCTGTGAGAAAGTGTCTGTAGACGAGATGTCAGATCAGGGCCAATTATATTGCATATCCGACTCTGGAGCCTATCAAGAACCCCGAGGCAAACAGAAGGGGCTCCAGATCATATATGGCAGCAATACTCTATGCAAGGGCGAATTGTTGATTTGTAGATCTGGAGAATCGATTCCGGGGAGAAAAATTTCCTGGCGCGGCACAGGGAACCAACTTTCCTTGTGGTGGACGAAGCAATTGACTCAATGTATTTGTTCCATCTCAGGTCAGCCGTCAACGTGAGACCGAGCAGCCGCAGAGAGGTGCTCTCGAGCAGTTGAGCGTCAGACATTCTAATGGAGGGCAGGGAAGGATCTCTGTGGTGATTAATAGAGTGCAGTTTTGTTTTTGAAGCATTAAAGTTGACCAGTCAATTCCTGCCCCAGTTCACAACCGATTAGAGGCCCTTTTCGAGACGCACGGCCAGGTTAGTTTTGTCACTGACACTAGATTTGTTTTTGAGGCAGGAATAAATTGTGGTGTCATCTGCGTAGATGCCAACTTGAGAATTTATGGCGCCAGGAAGGTCATTTATGTAGATAAGGAATAGAGTGGGGCCTAGGATGGAGCCTTGAGGAACACCTGCGTTCGTGGGATAGGAACTGGAGGAGAATCCGTTGAGACGACCTTCAATTCACGGTTTGACAGGAATGATTGTATTAGGTCAAACAATCGACCCGTAAAGCCATAACCCTGGAGCTTGCGAAGAAGGCCGGGATGCCAAACCCTATCAAATGCTTTGGAGATGTCTAGGGCCACGGCACGAGCTTCCCCGTTAATTTGAAGAGCTCGGTAGACAGTTTCAGTGATGGCTGTAAGCACATCAGCTGTAGATTGGGCAAAGCGGAAGCCATATTGCTTGTCTGAGAGCAGATCATGGGATGTGAGGTGGTTAACCACCTCGGTATTGATTAGGGCTTCGAAGACTTTGCCGAAGAGGGGTAGGAGACTGATAGGACTGTAGTTAGAAGGGTCAGAGGGGTCGCCAGGGTTCTTGAAGACAGGAACAACCGAAGAGGACTTCCAGCAGTCAAGAAAACAAGATTCCTTGAGGCAGTAGTTGTATAGTTTAGAAAGGGCGGGCGCCAGTTCAGGCGCGCATTTCTTCAAGACAATGGCTGGTATCCCATCTCCACCACTAGCCTTGTTGGGGGTCTAAATTGGAGATAACGCCCAATACCAATGGCGGGGTTATGTGTAACCCACTCAATAGGGCTTCAGTTCTAAGAGGGAAGTCGGGTATGGTTACACCGGAAGAGTCGAGCGTTGAGTTGAATGAAAATTTCCGTGCAAAGCATTCAGCCTTGTCGGCAGAGGAGATCAGATCTTCGAACTGGTTGAACAATGGAGGTATAGAGGGTTTGCAATTGTTCAATACGCTCTTGCAGAGACGCCAATAATCTTTGGAGCCAAATCTGCGAGATGCAATACGCTCCTTCATCCGAGCAGCAAATAGTGACTTAGTATCGTTGAGGACACGTTTACACTCATTACAGGCGGAGGCAAAGAGATGTCTATTGCAGTCAGACATGTCGCTACGGAATAGGTGAAAGAAGTAGTTCCTATGGGCGATGGCAGCTGAGCAAGCAGCGGAGAACCAGGGGTGGAGCGCGACTTGAGCCTATATTTCATTGAGGGGATGAAAGCGTCGATTTCAGCTTTAACCCAGGAAGAGACCTCAGAAGCACATTCTCGAACGGGGAGCGTAAAGACACGATCCTAGGGGATATCGCGGAGGAAATCATGGAATGCGTCTGTGACGGACATTGAAAGCAGATAGCCTAGACGCGCATATGAAGGTTAATTTCCGCCTAGCAACAAAATAAAGATTACGTGAAGTCTTATGACATTTTGGGAAGGCAGGTCGAAAGGTCGACTGACCCAATTACCCGTAACGGAAACTGTCTAGACAGGGGATGGAAGTACGTAAGAATTCGCGCCAAAAAAAAACTAAGACACGTGACAGTCAAAGATTCACTCGAGGATCAGTTGTTATCTGGACTTTGAAAAAGCAAGACCGAAGCCGAAATGCTAGTGGTTCACGAACGGAAAGATAAGATGCATTCGATAGCGATGACTTATCTAGTTCTATCCAGGCAACTCCGGACACGGAATATAAGGAAATAACGTGTTCGAAAATCCCAATGTGAAGACGTATTAGAAAAGATATATGTTGATGATTCAACCTGCGCGTATACCTCCGTTATAAGCTAACTTGTAAAAAGAAGAAAGTGTACATCCCTGTTACAAGTCGAGCTGTTTTCAGAAGAAGAAGAAAGTGTACATCCCTGTTGCAAACCGAGCCGTCTACAGAAGAAAAGGAAGGAAGGAAAAAGACGAAACAAGAGAGGAAGAAAGTGTATACCTCTATTACAGACTGGCAGTGTACGAAATGGTGTTTGTGCCGAGAAAAGAAAAGAAAGGACATTGATATATATATATAGAAAGAAAAAAAAAGAGAGAACTGAATACAAAAGATAAGTAATCACATTTTCGATCCGTAGTATAAAAGATATACACACACACACATGAATATTATGTTTTTTTTTTCGCAAACACCTTTCCACATGTAAAATAATAATTATAATTACTATCCCATCTCTTTTATGTATGTGCGTTGGCTTCTGCATTCAATTCATAGTAATTCATACTTGTACTTTATATGTTCAGGTTCAGTTGGATCCATTTGGTGTTCGGCGAATTTGATATCCCAAATAAGTTCGAGATCTGGTCGTCGGATAGTTTAACTCATACTTATCTGTTCTTTTATATTTTGATATATGTATATTTGTATATATTAAAATTATTGTATCAAATCGCTAAGCCTTATGTTCCTCCTTGTATTGTGGATCACTATTTATGTTGAAAAAGAAGCGGACCTGGGAAAGATTACTGTTCGATTATCCCAGTGGAACAGTAGTCTTAAAAATACTTTTTTTTGTTTACCAATTGTCCACTCTCTCTCCACAGGTGTGAGAGTGTATATATCTCCTAGTCGGCATATGGTCGCCCTATAACCCGTTCGTCGACTGGGGCATATGACAGCGTCCCAGTCAGCTCGTTGATAGTAGAACGAAGTTCTAGTGGTAGGAGGTTATTTGCAGGGGGTGGAGTTGAAGGAGATGTTAACAGATACTACCGCATGATCAGAGTTACCAAGAGGGCAGAGTTGCGTGGCGCTACATGACTCGGGGATGGAGGTAAAACACAGATCGAAAAGAGAGGCTTTAGCTTCCCGGTTGAAGGCAAAACGAGTGGGGAAGTTAACTATCTGCGTAAGGGATTGAAAGACTGAAAAATTGAACGTTTGAATGCCTGCGTGGTCAGTAGTAGTATTTTTAATCCACATGGTATGATGGACGTTAAAGTCGCCAAACACAAATATGTGGGCAAACGGGTGGAGAGAGAGAGCCTTGAAATGCTATCGAGTATCCCACAGTCATGAGAGGATGGAGAGCGGTAAAGGAAGAAGAGATAGCTTACCGCATTGAGAAGAGATAGTCGGATGTTCAATAGAACGCTATGTTTGACGATTTTTTAAAAAAAATTTCAGATGTTTGCTCGAACAAAAGTATTTATAAATATTATCGAGGCAAAAAGCTTGAAAAATTTAGAAAGCATTAAAACGTTTAGTCTAAATGTATGTTCAGGGCATTTATAAACATTCAAATGTTTAAGAACTAAATGTGTAAATAAATCTATATGTATTCAAACGTTTAATCAAAAGATGTGTATAGAGAATTGGTAGTCATATAAATGTTCTGTTGGGTTACAAAAGGTGATTCTATCTCTTTCAGTGAGATAGTCACATCGGTCACGTGACGCTCGGTAAATGACGTCAGAAGATAGAGTGATGAATGGCAGTTGCAAAGCAGAGCCCGGAGACGAAGGACGCGTCCCTAGCTGACAACAGACAGGAAAAACCACGTGGCTTAACCTAGTTCGTAGAGAAACAGCCGTAAGTCCAGTTTTCCCTTCGGGAAATGTAACAAGTGGGGGTTCCTCTTTCTTACACACCGTTTGCTGTTGCATATGTTATAGTTTCTTTGCTTTATACTTTTTCCATTCAGCTTTTCAACTTCGTCCGTGAAATATCGGTGTTGTTATATCATGAATATAAAAATGCTCATAACGGGAGAAATATAAATAGGAGAATAAATCTTTCTCCCCTCCTATCGTTATATTTCTGTTTGAACGATATATCTGGAAAATTTATAAGCATTCAAATAATCCATTGAACGATATATAGGGAAAAATTATAGGCATTCAAATAATCCATTGAACAATATATAGGGAAAATTTATAGGCATTTAAATAATCCTTTGAACGATATATAGGGAAAATTTATAAGCATTCAAATAATCCATTGAACGATATATAGGGAAAATTTATAGGCATTCAAATAATCCATTGAACGATATATAGGGAAAATCTATAGGCATTTAAATAATCCATCGAACGATATATAGGGAAAATTTATAAGCTTTCAAATAATCCATTGTACTATATATAGGGAAAATTTATAGGCATTCAAATAATCCATTGAACGATATATAGGGAAAATTCATAGCCATTCAACTAATCCATTGAACGATATATGGGGAAAATTTATAGGCATTTAAATAATCCATTGAACGATATATAGGCAAAATTTATAAGCATTCAAATAATCCATTGTACTATATAAAAGGAAATTTATAGGCATTCAAATAATCCATTGAACGATATATAGGGAAAATTTATAGGCATTCAAATAATCCATTGAACGATATATAGGGAAAATTTATAAGCATTCAAATAATCCATTGAACGATAGATAGGGAAAATTTATAGGCATTCAAATAATCCATTGTACTATATAAAAGGAAATTTATAGGCATTCAAATAATCCATTGAACGATATATAGGGAAAATTTATAGGCATTCGAAAGTTCGATGTAAAGATATGTTTGGATAATTTAGAAGCATTCAAATGTTCATGCGAGCTATAAATTTGGAGAATTTATACATCTTATGATAGGTGTTCTCTCTGACAGAGGAAGTCGCGTCAAGAGAAGGTAATTCTCCCGTAAGTATAGTGATACTGCCTTTTATACCGTACCTAATTTACATATCCCTCCACCTCCCTGAACCTGTGAGGCTTTATACCTTTAGTTGATCTTTGACTTCTACGAACAACCCTGGGAGACATAGTCTGTCTCTCAAAGTGAGTCTATTTCCTTACATAGCAGATCTAGATCCTAACAGATTCTCCTTATTTGAATCATCATGATACCTGCGGTCACTCTCTTCCCCAGATTGTCCCTCACACTTACTGGATACACTCATTCCCTCCTCCCTCTTCTATTCTTCATTTTCATATCTCTGGTGGTCTTCCTGATCCATCTCAATATTGGATTTGTCGGAGTTACCTCCTCCTTCCATCCTTGAACCGGCGGAGGAACAGGTCATTTCGACCTTGACCTCTCATTCATGCTCCTTACACACTGTTAACACGTCGGAGGGACTAGCAAATCCCCTTTTTAGTTAGGCTATATTACAAACCTAGTTGTAATATACTACTAGTCATTTTTAGACCTTAGTTCTCTTTAGCTAACCTCGTAGTATTTTATTATAGAGACTTTTCGGTTAGCTCAGCCAATTTCTCTTGCTGGTCCCCCTTGTCACAAGACAGTGATTTCTCCCTAGATTCTCGGAGGTACGCTCCCACTTTTTTTTTGTCTGCCAACTTGACGATAGTTGGGAACTTTCTCTCTCTCTCTCCCCTTCCCAACACGTCAAGTTGGCATCCCGGCAATGACAAACAACAAGTTGGCAACACGAACTGCAGCAACAAGTTGGCACCCCGGCAACGACTCAGCTTCAACAACCAACAACGATCATCCTGGTATCAACCAACCTCAACTTCAACAACCACCAAGCGATCATCCTGGCAACAACCCACATCGGCTTCAACCCCCAACAACGATCATCCTAGCAACTACCAACGCCAACCTCGACCATCAATGCCTGCAGCTTCCAGCTCACTCCTGCAGCTTCCAGCACCTCCACCGTTTCCGACCATCTTCATTTCGTTTTCCTTTTAGAATAAACCTCTATATATCATACATATCCTCGTTCTGTCGTCCATATTGTTTCACCGTCAGATTTACCGTCTTCAAAAATGTCAGCGGGCCTCTTGTGACCTCTTTCACCCTTGCGTGATACGGGGCCGCATGGACCGCCCGCTACAGATTCATTCATTCATTCTTGCGTCGTCTTTTCTTCTTCCTCCTCCTTTTCCATCCCTTCAATTTGTGGTTCTAAATTGGTACTTGTGAGCCAGTATTCCCTGTCCCTTCTTTGTTAACATAGCTGTAATAAATCCCTTTTGCGCTACAAAATTCGCCTTTTCAGTACTTGAATTCTTGTCCTTTCTGTACCACACATTTTCATTCGTTGCATGGTAATCGTAGCTCTTATTTGTCTCCCCATCAATGTGATTGGACTTTTTTTCTGCCTGCATGCGGAATAGCTCTATAACTTAGGAGTAATCTGGGTAAATAAGTCTCTATTTCTCAAACACACTATTCTCAACACCCGCTTCACAGTAGTGGCTTATCTATCCGTGACTGTCATAACTTCAGGCCAACCTGAATATGAGTCGACTAATATCAGAAGTAATCGTTACCTTTAATATAGGCATGATCCATATGTACTCGTATCAACAGCTTCATTTCCTTTGGACGAGAATGAATTTTAGTTTGTCTAAAATTCTTTATTTCTGCAAATTGGTCATTTTTTTTAACATAAACTTCCACGTTTCTCGAATAGATTGGTAACCATGCTTGCAACTTTAACCTGATTTGTATAACCAATATACCCCCATCTATATCATCGCGCATGACTTTAATTATTTCTTTTCTCAGAGACTCTGAAGAGTATCTCATCTTCATTATATATAATTCCTTTTTCTATTGCTAATTTGTGGCTTGACTCTTTTTATGGTCCCTCAATGATAGCGCCACTAATCCATGTATTCTCTCTTTATTCTATCCAGAATTCTATTCAACACTAAATCCTGCCTGGTTCCCTATCTAAGCCGATTTAATGATAATACGTCCGTTTCTATCCAGTGCAAAATCCTATCCTCACAATTTTTACTTGCTTTAACATTTTTACTCTCAAAATTAATGAGATAATTCATCGACACGCGAAATAGTATATATCGGAAATAATCGTATACCGTTAATGTAGGTATGATCCATATATACTCGTATCAACGGCTTCATTTCCTTTGGACAAGAGTGAATTTTTGTCTAAAATTCTTTATTTCGGTACACTATTGTCATTTTTTAACATAAATTTTCACGTCTCTCTAATAGCCAGGTCACCACGCTTGCAACTTTAACCTCATTTGCGTAACCAATATACCTCTATGTATATCATAGTTCATGGCTTTAATTAATTCTTTTCTCAGAGACTGTGGAGAAATTATGATATCTCCGTTACATATAATTCCTTTTTCTATTATCAGTTTGTGTCTTGAGTCTTTATAAGGTCTCTTAGCCATAGAGCAATTATTCCTTTTTATTTTATCTATAATTCCATTTAACACTGGGTTCTACATAGTTCCTAACCTAAGCCAACATAACGGTAATACGTCCGTTTCTATCCAATGTAAAATGCTCTCCTCACAATTTTCACTTGCTTCAACGTTTTTACTCTCATAGTTTAACTGACATAATGCATCCACATGCAAAATATTATTTCCTTTAATATATACTATGTCAAAGTCGAACGCCAAAAGATTAATCGCCCACCTTAATATCCTGACAGATGTGACCTTTGGTAACGCTTTTCTGGAGTTGAATATACATTCCAAAGGCTTTTGATCAGATTTTCATAGAAATTTCTTTCCCAGTAAAGAATTTCTAGCTCTCGTCATACTCCACATAATCGCCAATATCTCCTTCTCAGTTTTCAAATAATTTGCCTATGCTGATATTAATTTTCTAGATAAGTACATTAGAGGGTGATGCGCCTGCGACAATATTACGGCTATAGCACATTCACTAGCATCAGTTCTTCTTTTGGGTCGAAGATTTTGACAACTGGTTTGTTTATAAATGCATTTTTTTATTTCTCAAAAGTGATCATCTCCTGTCCTTTTGTTCATTGAAACTCGATATTATTCGTCCTTATGTCGTTAAACGATTCCACAAGGTCACTATATCGCGATAGATATATGAAATTTGTTAATCCTAAAAAAGATTCTCTTTTTTGTTTCTGAGTACAGCATTCTCTAATATCTTAATGATTTTTTCACCTGGCGATATACCGTCTTTGGATATTTGATATCCTAGGTACGAAATTTTTTTACAATTAAACTCGCATTCGTCGCCATTGTCATACCCGCGCTATTTAATTTTCTCAAAATTTGCTCTGTTTACTTTTGAGTTCTTCTTTACTGCGCGCACCAATGCCAATGTCGTTCTGATATACAATTATATTTTTAATCTGTTCATATTTCTGAGATGAGGTATTATGTACACTATTTACATTATTCGGACTATTGTGCTCATCTTTGTCGCAATATTTATTACAACGTTTCGGCCTTTCAGTATCTCTGTATATTTCTGAGATGAGGTATTATGTACATTATTTACATTATTCGGACTATTGTCCTCATCTTTGTCGACATATTTATTAAAACGTTTCGGCCTTTCAGTATCTGTCTATATTTCTGAGATGAGGTATTATGTACACTACTTACTTTATTCGGACTATTGTCCTCATCTCTAATTCCATGTTTATCACAACGTTTCGGCCGTTGAACGCTCCGGCCTTCTTCAGCTGGTTGGAATGTCGAACTGAACCCTTTATTTCGTTCACTGAGGTAGACTGTTCTAGTTCCACGTGCCATGTCCAATGGATGTCAGTTATCTCCTGTTAATTCTCCTCTCAAAGTTCTCCATCGCCGTAACCAGGTATTGAACTCTTTGGGTCCTGTCACTGGATCTAACTAAAGCCTTTATCCAATAGCCCGAATAATGTAAATAGTGTATATTTTTTAATCCTCTATAAAACTTTTTCGATGGCTTTTTGAAAAATGTAACTTGACGTTTTTGCAGCAAACGACTCCATCTTAGTAATCCACTAGCGGTGTTTATTGTGATTTCTTGAAACTTGCTATCAATTTTTATCTGATTAAATGCTGACTTAAGTTCAACTTTAGCAAAGTATCTCATATTAGCAAAAGTAATGTCACACAGTTTCAATGTTTGACAACGGGAATGAATCTGAATAGTGATTCACGCCTACCTTATAATCAACGCAAATTCTTAAATCTCCATTGGGCATGCTCATCGCCACAATGGGTGACGCCCAATTGCTATCACGCTGACTGACTTCTTAATATTCCTTGTTTCACCATTTTGTTCAGCTTAGTAACCACCAAGGGTAACATGAAAACAGGAACTGAATACTCGCCTCGTATCTCCTTAATAATTCAACATCCGATTCTACCGACTTCATAGAATTTATCAGCGTTGATGTATCCAATCTTAACACATTAATTCCTAAAATACTGCAGCTGTTGATGTTCTCCACCACTGTGATGGGCATTATCTCGAATCTGATTCTTTTTTTTGTCTCAAACGTGCCTTCAAAGCATCCTAAAATTTTGATGATTTACCTATCGTACTGTTTCAACTGGAGATTACTTTTCTTTAACTTTGGTCTGCCTATTCCTTCCAAAAGATTTTTCGGTATCAACATCACTTCCAGTATCCACCTACATGAGTAAAATTACTCCGTTCAACTTTACCACTTCTTTTTATACTATGCTTTTATCTCAAATACTTCCGTAGTTTCAATCGGAGGATCAATATTTTCCACTCGCTTTTCATGTGCAAACCGTCTGGGAATGATTCCTTGTTTTACACTTAAAACACCATTTCCCAAAGACCGGACACATTTTTGCTCTGTTCATGTTCCTTATTGCAATACCTGCATACAAGTAAGATTTTAGTAGCACTCCGTGCTACTGTAGGAATCCTTCTACTCGGTTTTTCGTTGAATAATAAAATTTGGAATGTCGGGATTCACTACATTAATAAAATATCGTTATATCGTAATTTGGCCGTCTAGAATAATCAAACGCTTTTCATTGAAGGAATAAAATTCAGTAGAAAAGACGACGTAGTTTCAACAAATAAACATTGATTTAATATAACGATTGGAATACAAACAGTTGATAATAGATTGGAAAGTAATGTCTTTTGTTTGGGTTGATAAAGTTCTGAAATAAAATATAAACTGTCTTTGTGTACGTGTGTGAGAAACAATAAAATGTTGTGATATGTGTGTTTGTATGAAAAAAGTCAACATGTGTGTGCGTCATTCATAGTAAAAACGGATACGAGAGATACGAATTGTTTCTTACTGTTGGCGGTGATGCCGTGGTCTGGAGTTTGTCAACGCTGTCGTTTTTAACATGAGGTCATGAAGGTCATCAGCGAGAGGTGTGTGTAGCTTGCTGGCAGCCGCGTGTATATTGTTTTGGAAACGGATTTCGTATGTTTTATACACTTTTTCCGAACAATATCGGCTCCAGAATTAAATTATTTATTCATTCCTAATTGGCCCTAAGAAGTCACGTGGTATGTCTTCTACTACGTCCGTACGATATTTAGTCGGTATCTACCTAAAAATGATGATGACTGATACAACAAACATTCTGATTTGTCATCTATGATTTTATTGGTGTGTTTTAAGATGTAAGTGTTTTCTTGAGTGTGGATGGTTTATAAATATTGTAGTTGATATTTTAGTAGCACTCCATGCTACCTTCGGAGGCATTATATTTTTGTATCAATTCCAATTGTTGTAAGAATTCCACACATGCTTCCAGATTCATATTATGAGCTTGAAGCCGTTCTAGAATTTTACGTTTGTACAAGATGTCAAACATTCTTTCAATCAGTCTTAGCAAAATTAACTCGTTTTCGATAGACATTTGTTCCAAACCAATTCACAATATCTCGACGCATTTTTCAAACGCTGGTTCGTGTGTACGGGGCTAGCCTTGATTTTCTCTTTTAATTCCCCTTGATGCAACGAGGCAGTTTCCTGCGAACCCTCCCCTGGTTAAGTTAGACAATAGTACGTTTTCCTAGTTAATGTGAATAAGTGTTGTTCCCGAAATTCTCTTTTGTTATGACCCATGTTGAGATTCCTAACCTCCCCTAGTCCCCACCACCATTTTTCATCCCGACTGGATCAGCCTTTGATTTACCCCTTTCCGTCATTTATTTTTTACTCTTCCCATTCCATTACTGAGTGTGCTTCTTGATTCTGTTTATCGACAGAATACAGCGAACATTCTTATTATTTTGAGGGATGGACGGGTCCTACTAACATTGTTCTGTTTTAATTTTATCTTTGTGTTTCATTTTTAAGTTTATTTTCTGGTTTTATCCTCCCACCCCATCATTTAATGAATCGTGAAATTTTCATATAAACGTACTTTATGGACAATGAAATGAATTTGTTTACATCATGGGTTGTTACATCAGTCGTTCACCTCTGAACTGACTGTTCGGTTCAACTCTCTTCCTACGGGCGAGAGGAACCCGAAGGAGGCTACGCCGAAGGGCGGAGTCTCCTTCGGGGAGGTAAAACCGGCCCTGAACCCGTTTATACGGGTTCAAATGGGCTATTTTTTGGCCGAGCCTAATGGCTCGGGAATGCCCACGTTAAAAAGGCCTTGTGCCACATGACACCCTCGTGGGGGGGTGACTGAATATTATCATGGGTTGTTTCGTCGGTCCCCTGTGAATATGTGGTATTATGGTATATGCAGGATTGAGTGGTGATGGATGAGTTTTCGTAGTGAACAGACAAATTGTAATGAATGAATGGGTCGTAATTCTGATTAACTAGGACTAGGATGTCTAATGAAGACCAAGCTCTCCCAATTTTCCCTTCGGTCTTGTCCCACAATTTTGTATCTTTTTACGAAATAAATAATCTTACAATCGCGTAATGTTTTCATCCGGTTTCTGTGTACTTTCAAGAAATTTAGTTCTTTCCGTTATGACCAATCTTTTTTTTTTACCGGGGGGGGGGGTCGTACATTTGCTTTTATGGTGGCAGCAATTTTTTCCTAGGCTAAATCTTCCAACATTTAGGGTATGCCATGACGGACATTTTTTATGGCCTTACACTCCGCTGAGGCTAAAAACAAATCCGTAACTTCATTTTCTCCTCAACTATCTTTGGTGTCCTTTAACTTTTTCACTCTCGCTGACGCTGTGAATCACCTAATCCAGGTTTCCACATATTCAGGATCCTTCATCGTTATAAGTAACCGTACGGCGGCGCCATATTGTTATGATGGGTATTCTCTCTGACAGAGGTAGTTTCGTCAAGAGAAGGTAACTCTTCCGTAGGTATAGATTGCAAGCGTGGACGAAATTATTTGCGTATAAAATCACACAAATCTTTCAAAGAAAGGACCTTGTAACAAGAAAAGCTATGCTGGGTATCTATGCTAGTTTAAATTTGAAATTCATTTCCACGATATAAGTTATTTTATAGAATTCAAAGTCCTTAAAAGAAAAGATTAAAATGAAGTAAATCTTTTTTTAAGCGCCTAATGCTAATCACTGTATGCAATGTGATATACATAGTGACTACGTACATAGCGGAAAAAAAGAAGCAATAAAATTTTCTATTTGTGTTTTTTTTGGGGGGCGTACCGGCAGAAGTCAAGGAATTGGATTTCTTTGATCTTCGGTAAGCAAATGACCACCTGCGCAAGCACGTGGATGTTAACGAGGTTGTGGGTTTTGTGTGTTTTTTTTTTTAGGTGAAGGTGAGTGTTCAATATGTAAACAAAGAAAATAGAAGAAACTACAAAAAAAAAAAAACTTTTGTTTCTGCTTAGGATTTTTATTCCTTTATATGTTGACTGTATTGAAATAAAGATAAAGGTGTGACACTATTTGGCTTGCTAAAAAGAAAGAAGAAAAAAAAGAGAAAGGCGAGAATTAAATTTAGGTGATAAGCCATCACGAAAAGGACACTAAGCGGTGTTATTTTTCTGACAAGGAAAAGTGGTAAGATTTTTATTTCCATTGTCGAGAAAGTAAAACACAGAATTAATCTAATTTATGTTACGGGGTGGCGGGTAAGATATGTCCAATCTGCCCATGGCAATGGTAAAGGGAATTTTTAAGTTGGACAAGTTACCTCCCGCAGAATTCAAAAGAGATAAAAATGAAAATTAATTAAGCACGCACTGTCTGAGGAAAAACAAAAAAAATGCCCGCTGACCACCATGATAGAAAGGTTAATCCTTTGTCTATAGGCAGAAATCATTGAGAGGACTATGACAGCGAAACTATTTTATCGGATCAGTAATTGGCACCAAGAATGCAAATACGTCCAAATGGCCACCCACTTGATGCTGGCGAAAATCTGATTGACGAATTCCAGGTGATTCGGTTAAGATAAAGAGTCTAGGGTGTGAGGTCTCCTCGAAGAGAAGAAAGAAAAGGGGAAAAAAAAGGGAAGATAATTTTTTTTTTCTTTGAACAAGATTTTTTTAAAACCGAGGCTAGTCTTGCCACAGCCACGCTGCTGAGCGCCCATTGGCTGAATGGTAGCATGAGCATTAGGCGGAGGTAATCATGTGAAGAAGGAGGGGAGGCCTGTTGCGCCCCCTTGAAGGGATAGCTGTGAGATGCCACTGTGAGAGAGAGGGGAAACCCGTTGACACTCTCTGAGGGCATGGTGAGATACCAATATGAGAACAGAAGGTGGGAAGACGAATGACTTCCAAAAATGGAAAATAAAATTTTCCTGACCGAAAACAAAGAAGTGGATTGTGGGTTTGGAATTATCAAGGAACCTCAAATCCCGACAACCCACCCCGGTTTTGGTCGGCGTCCATATAAGCAGAGTCGCAGCGAGTGAAAAGCAGTTTCAGTTCCAGTTGGAGTTGCAATTGGCAGAGACAGTTACAGAGTTAATAGCCTCGCAGGAAGCTGACTGAAAGATATCCACGCAATCACGACCTCAACTTCTAGCCAAGAACAATTTATTTTTGAAGAACGACTTAGACTCATACCACCAAAACAAGTTTTACGAATATCGCCTGAAGATACACCAAGAACCAGTTTCTTAAAGAACAAACAACTTAAGATGTTAAGACTCGCCTAACAAAAACAAAGCGTCACGAATCCATATAGCGGGTTGGGAAGAAGATGCAATCCTGTATTCAGCAACCAGATATAAAGTATTGTTATCCTTTTTTTTAACACATTTGAACTTTTCGAGTTATTATTTTCTTTTCTTTTACATATACTTGTGTGGTGTTACCCTTGGCCGGACTCAGCTTGCATTACGGCCCGGCGACTGATTGATTTCGTCTACCTAAGATCAAATCACAACGTGGGTAGGTTAGACTAGAAATCAAAACAGTTACTTCGGTAACCAGACGTTGGAGGCGAGCTGGGAACGACAAGGCTGATACCGAATCTAACCAGATTCCCATCCGAATCAGCAAAAGGTTAGAACGTCACATTTGGTGCCGCGACCAATACCAAGTCACATTGGTCGTCACGCGGCCAGGCAGAAGTCACAATTGGCGCAGCGACACCGGGGGGACGTCACAAAGGGTCCCTTGAGTATGTCCCTTTTCTTTTGGTTCTGAAATGATTTAAAGGAAATAAGGATAAGAACGGGTAAACATGGTCGAGCTCATGTTAGCCTCACGATGAGTTGGGACGAGTAAGTACAGTGTAACCCGGATATAAGAGAAACCCGGATATAAGAGATATTTACTCTGGTCCCAAATTAGAGCCTGTGTTAATGTATATAAAATAGACCAAACCCGGATATAAGAGAAACCCGGATATAAGAGATATTTACTCTGGTCCCAAATTAGAGCCTGTGTTAATGTATATAAAATAGACCAAACCCGGATATAAGAGACCTCTCCGGTCCCGACAACTCTCTTATATCCGGGTGACACTGTATGTCCATTTTCTTTTTGGTTCTGAAATAATTTATGGGAAGTCAAAACATGAACGAGTAAAGCTGATCGAACTCAAGTCAGCTTCGTACTGAGTTGGGAAGACCGAACATTTACTTCAAGAGGAGGGCTGCGGAAACACGTCCGACAATGTCACCTAGAAGTGAAACGGGGAAACTAACATTCCCCAGTGAGAATGCAATTACTGCGTGGTTCACATCTTGAAGCCAAGAGATGAAAGAGAGATTCTATCCTTTGGGGGTCATCAAAACGCACGTGGCCAGAAATCCTTTCCGGTTTCTTTATAACTTGCATCATGGGAAAATTAATTTTTTTTTTCAATTCGTAATAATGATAAAAAAATTTTAATTTATTGGTTTTATTTAATTTTCCCCACAAGCAAGGTTGGTGTAAGAGTCTTGTGCCACCCCCACTCCTACATTCTATGATGTGGGCCCTGCATTCTACTACATCTGAAATTTCATAAGGTAGTAATCATATAAAATGTAAATTTTATTCTAACCTAATTATGTCAAATAATTGATCATATGGATATATAGTTGAACAATTGAACTAGAAAAATTGAAAATAAATACAATTAGAGACATGTCATAATAGACATTCCATCTCAAATAAATTAACAATGTTTGCCGGAAATTTTTTTATATCTATATGAGATTTATTTTGTTAAAATTTGAATAATTTTAACACATCCAAATTTATGGATAAAAAAAATAGTGAATTTCATATAGTGACTTTTCGAAATTTAGCAGCAAAACAAATACACGAATTTGGATGAAAAAACAAAACAAAAAAAATCTCTAGAATGACATCAAATCCGCGAATATTTTTCATCTTTTAATAGTCAGTTGTACTTAGTTTAATTTGTAACGTATATAAATGTAGGTAAGAAAAATCATATGTTGATAAGATAGCAAGTATTACAAGGTACTGACCAGGGCTCCCAATAAGGCTTGATCGGGGGTAGTACGCACCGGCCCTGCACACAAGGCGAGAGTAGCAACTTTCTAGTTTTGAGTTACAAATTTCGATTTCTTATCCACTCTCGGGGACTCAACATGAAAAGAAATAAATGTGGGTAATTTGATTAGCCTATTGTTCGTCCTTCTAATGACGTATGGTGTTTATGCATACGTCCGCACGTAGGAAGAATTTGTGAAAGGTTGAGGAGTTAACATTTGGTCCTGAAAAAAATCTTCAACTCATCCATAAATTGTTGAGGTGCATTACAAAAATTGCTTTTTTACAAAGTCTATTTCCTCTTATGAAGACAGTTTTCACACAACAGGAAATAGGCCGGACACGTAAAAGATTTCTTAATGACTCCTATTACTACTTTTACTCGGACTATCACGCGGCCTATTTGATACGTTGTCTTTAAGATGCACGGACGTAGTTGGAGACACATGAATACGCGTGAATATTTAACAGAAAAATGCTCGGCTCTATTTGAATGTGTTATTTGAAGGGTATAAAATTTATAATAACTTAATAACTATACTTGCTTCAGAGATGATATTTTACAGATTTTATGTTTTAAATTGTGTAATTATCTTTCTTCATAAATTATAAGATAATTAAATTCTAAGTTGGCATCAACCCAGCAGAAATATAATGTCTTATTAATAATTTTCAATTTTTATTTTAACTTAAAAATGACTAATAGAATGTATTTTGATAATGTGCTCTCTGTATTTTGAATCTAATTTATTAATTTTATCAAATCTTTTTTCTTGGCAAACACTACAAATTCTTGTGACCATGGACAGGGGCGTTCATCCTATTTTTGGTGAGGTGCATCAAAATCTAAGAGTAACGAAAACGCCTGGTGAAATTTTGGAGGTGCGATAAATGTGATGGAAAGTGTTACTAGGTGATGTTGGTTTTGTTCATTCTGAATATAGTAACCATACAATAAAGTACTTATCTTAGAATATTGACTCTTATAATTACGAATGCTGTAGAAGTAAGTTGAATAAACTCAAGAAATAATGAACATGAATGCAAAATGCTAACTTTAATTTACATGAAATACGAAAGGTTTGTTCGGTATGGAAAAATGTAGGAAGTACTTCATATTAATAAGCTAAATATTAATTTTAGCTCAGTGGTTTAAACTCAAGGGAGATAACTAAAGAAATTGTCAAATTAAAGGGAGGTAACTACATGTTTTCTAATTAATATATCGTGACCATTTTACGTGGGCAATCATGGCTCTCTACATCTTCCTTTGCAGCTCTAAGCAATATTTGTTCCGGTACTATTTGTCACAGACCTTTCCTTACCATTCATTTACACGTGCTAGTTTTTAGCGTGAAAATGCTCATGCATTTTCGCTAAATATCATCTTAATTTTCTATTATTTTTTTTAGTCAATATGAACAAGATCCAACAAATGGTAAATGTAGCTGTTCTTCTATGTGCCGTGTCCCTTCAGGACGTAGGCGATCATGGTTTCCAAAATTTCTTGTCTTTTGTAGCTCTTAAGAAATATTATCTTTTTGTCATCTCTCCTAAACCCTGTTCCATCATCTATTTACTGAAACTCACTAGGTTGGTTATGCACTGTTTTCCTCTGTCCTTGCTTTCAATCTGTCCTGTGAGTATCAAATTTTCCAAGCCCTCTTTCCACATTATATGCTCTAGAAATTTCAACAGTCTCTTCCTGGTTAAGAGAAGTATCTGTATTTTGTGGTCACTTGTGGGAGAATCAATTTCACTTTCTCGTTCTTCTTGTTCTCTTCTCTATCTCTTGTACTCTTACCATTTGCCCACAGGCAGAAAAAAAAAACACACTCAACTATGCAACAACTTGTATTTGTGAGAAGGTTTTTGTATATTTGCCTTGTGAGCAGCCATCTTTATTATTTATTTTTTCTCTAGATTTGCTTACATTCAATGCACGTTTGAAGTCTTTGTGTTGGCGGTAAGTAATTTTTTTAAAATTTTAATTGCTTTTCCTTTCAGTTCTCCAACCACAGAATCCTTTTCGTTTTAATTTTCTGTAAAATTGTCATTACTCATATTTTTGGTCCATGGTATTCTTAAGGTCTCTTAATAGAATCACAGTTCTGTTGCATCAAGTCTATTTTCAGCTGTGAGGAGATTGTCCAGCATCTAAAAATTCAATGCGTATGAGAGATTTCTTTTTTTTTTTTTTTGCAAGGATTTCGTCACCCAAATTTAGGAATGTGTATTATGTCTGAATAATTGTAATTCATAGGGTGGGGAAAAAAAAAAACAGGAGAGAAGAAAGAATAAATAATATGTTGAATGTACAATAACTTTCTCTGTTTGATTGTTGGTGTGTCTTTTATCTCATGCTGTCTTTTCAATGAAAGAAAGGAGAGTCTTTTGTATAAATGCACATCTGTGGAGTGTTCACTCACACCATAGTAGTGGGTATTTTAGGCTTGGTTTATGAAGATAAAATAAGAAAATAAACATACACAATACAGCAAAAGTCATAGTAAATTGTATGGTAATTTCATACAATTATATTTATGTATTTGTGTGTGTTTTTTACGTTACAATTGTGTTAATGTTCATGTTATAAAAGGAGAAATTTACTCCATCGTATTACAAGTCCAATCACAGACGGAAGTTAAACACGTGTTGTCTTCTTGACAGTTCTAACATCTTTTGGTGGATGTCCGTATTTCCAGTAGGAACATTTTTTTTGTTGCATGCTAGAAGTAATTTTATTATTTATTTATTTTAAACAAGGTTTAAATATTATTGTTTTACTTTTATTTTATTTATAATTTTCATTATTATTTATTTATAATAATGATGATGATGATATCCCTACACATCTGAACTTTCACTTGCCTGTTTCTCTTTCAAATTTATTAACTCGATCAAATGAGTTTTTAGTCTATAAAACTAGTGGGGATTGGTGTTTCATTCCAGAGATGAGTAACTGTCAATGTACTAATATTATTTTGAACTATTGTTTTCATCTTGGTTGGTATAGGTGTTACAGACACATTTCAACCAAGTGCTCTCTGATCATCATCAGGTATCTATTGATTGTCCATTGATTGGCTGATATGAAATATCTGTTGACTGCTGTGATAGTTTGTTCGTGATAACAGTTATTGTTGGATCAGGTAATGAAACAACAATTCAGCAGTAATAAATAATAACTGTGTTGCAGGCACTACTTCTAGTTAAACTAAAGTGGCTTATTGCCAAATCAGGTTGAAACACTGGTTCCTGTACGATACTTGAAATCAAGAATATCAAGCCTGGTCAGTACCAAGACAACTTGGGAATACCAGGAGCTGTAAGATTGGATGTGCAGTGCTGTAATGGATAATAGCTTGAATTGTTAATTGGAGAACCAAGTTCCAATTCCTGTTGGGTTCGTTAATCTCACTTAAAGCAAATAATGTTGGAAAAGTATGAATCCACTTCTTCTCTTTCAGCTATGGGTTAATTAGTATGACTTGTATCACTAAATCATTATTAACTCAAAAATCTTAGAATCTTGAAAATATTTCCTGGTTTTAAATAACCTGCAAAGGATTGATAAACCACAGAAAACGAAACAATCAAATACTCATTAGAAACATAAGCATTTTTTTTTATTTATTTACATTCTCTGGAACACTAATGTATAAAAACTACAGGAACCACAAAGTGAGGGATCAGTTTATATATTTATCATAATATAAAATGAATCCCCACTTTATATCAATATAATAATTTATTTGTTTATACATTTCTAATTAGGTATAAATTGACCTCTTCTCCCAACTATGGGTTAATTAGTAAAACTAAATCATTATTATCTCCTCCCCACAAAATTCTGACAATCTAAAATATTTTCTGGCTTTAAATAACCTGCAAAGGATTGATAAACTGTAAAAAAATGAATCAATCAATCAATAGAGTAAAGCAGTAGCAATAATATTTTGCGCAAATGATGAATATAATGAAATGAATGAATTTCAACAAGACAATATTTTTATATGAACGAGTAAAAAGGGAGAGAAAATACACTAGTATGAACGCAAAAGAAAGAAAGATATAAAGAGTTAGCAATTATGTGGCTCATACATATGTGTGTCTGAGAAAGGTTCAGTTACTAAGGGGTAAGTTATCCCCATGCCTGGAAACAAGGCCCTGGTGGTGTTGCTACTAAAGCATGCTGTGAAGTAAAAAAAAAAAATAAATAAAGAGAAGTGAAAGAAAGACTGAAGTGTACTATTTTTATAGCTGCTTGAAAACGCTCTATAATGACTTCTTGGCAAAATTGGCGAAAGCATGCTGTGAAGAAAAAAAAAAAGAAAGACTGAAATATCTTATCTTTTAAGCTGCTTGACAGCACTCTGTAACAAATTGTTGGCAATGCTATCACAGGGACAAAATATCACAATAATAAACATATATATCAGCCAATCAATAGATACCTGATGATAACCTGAGGGTACTTGGTCGAAACATGCCTATAACAACATCTATATCAACCAAGGTGTGAACAATAGTTTGAAATAAAAGTATATAGTGATGAATAGTCAGAAAATATTTCTGTAGAGTACACTTTAATTTACATTATTCGGGATGTTATCCTCATCTTCATTGCCATATTCACAATGTTTCAGCTCCAGACTTCTTCAGGGGATTGGAATTTTGAACCAAACCCTTTATTATGTTCACTAGGGTAGATTGTTCTAGTTCCACATGGAGACATAACCCAGTGGATAAAGACATTGGTTAGATCCAGTGACTAGACCCAAAGATTCGTGAGTTCAATACCAGGCCACAGCAGTGATGAACCAAAGCTTCGAGACTTTAGTTAAAGGGAAATAACTGAGACATCTAAAAGAGGTATGGAATGCGGACCTAGAACAATCTACCCCACTGGACAAAATAAAGGTTTCGGTTTGAAATTCCAATCACCTGAAGATGGCCGGAGTGTGCAACAGCAGAAACGTTGTGAATATGGCAATGAAGATGGGGATAACAGTCTGAATACTGTAAATAATCATACCTCATCTCAAAGATATAGATAGTACACTTTAAATGTTTATTACTGAAATATTTATTAAGTTTTATTCATAAAAAAAAGTTGTTTTGTTTAATTATGGAATTATTTGTATATTTTCACCGAGTTTATTAAAAAAAAAAAAAGCCAGATATTTTAACATTAAAATGAATGTTTTTTGTGCACATAAAGAAAAAAAAATGAAAAAAGCGAATTGGAAAATTTAATTTTGTAGACGTTATTTAATATGAGAAATATTGTATACATTTTACATTATTTTACCAGGACACAGAATCCTCAGTTACTATGACATTGCACCATGACACTGGTGCAATTTATTTCATACTGCATATGAAATAAATGGTTAAAAAATGTAGAAACTTATTCAACTGCTTCAATTATGACCATTTCATGACACACACAAATCTTTCAAAGAAAGGACCTTGTAACATAATGGAGTACAGGAAAAGGACTTTGTCTCAAGCAATGATGGGTATCCTTGCTAGTTTATGAAATATATTAGAGATAATTCTACAAAATTCAAAAGTCATTCCTCATGAATTTGTTGCACAGTGAAAGACCTGCTGTATTCTTGGATGAAAATTTATTAGAGTTTGTTTACACTATTATATTGTTTATTGGAATGGTTGGCAAAATATCAGCTAATTGCCAAATTGATTTGAACTTTATAAAATGGTAAATAATAAGGATTTCCTTGTAGTTGGTTCACTTATTTTAATAATTTACTAAATGTTTATAAATTTATGAATAAAAAGTTGTTTTTATATTTATTTTTTATGAATTGGTAAATGATAAATATTGCATTGAATTTGTTTTGATAGTATTAGTCTTTAGAATGTTGTAGATATAAAATTATTCTTATAAATAAACAATCTAATAAATAAATTTTTTTTATGTTTGTGTCCAATAAATAGAAAAGAAAGATATTTCAATGCAACCAAATGAGTAGCATTGGTTGAATTCTTGAATATAGATTAACATAATCTATTTAGTAACTCTTTTTCTATTTAACTTTATTATGAGTTGCCTGAACAATGCTGAAATTTGAGTACAGTTGCCAATGTGCTGCTTCTGAAAGAAAATAGTGCAAGCTTTGGAAAAAAAAGAAAAGAAAAAAAAAAAGGAAATTATCACTGAAAATGCAAGAACATAGCTGCAGTGCAAAGAGAGTTTAGAATGGCATTTCAAACAAATTTGCCAACACTACTGCTCACATTAGAGATGTCTGAAGCAAAAGAAAATGTTCAAAGCATGACAAGCACCATTTTAGAAGGCTATGAACATCCATGAGCTCCACAAGACAAGGTCTGCTAGAAACTTACCATCACTCTCCAAGAAAATCTTTCTGGTAAGCAGCTTGTGGAATTGGTTTAATGTGATGTTAGTAATGTCCAATAAGGATATGTGACTAAATTTTTGATGTGTAAAATTATTGTTTATTCAGTTCCGGACACCAACAAATTAACATTGGCTGTGAAAATATGTTATTTTTAGAACTTTCTTTCAGTATATGATTTTCTTCTTGTGTGGATGTGATGGCGCCTCTCAAGGGTTGGTCATTTATATAACTTCCTGTCATCCAGTTGTCGTGTGTACGAATATCCTATGTTCAGCTAGGTTGACTTCTTGTTTTATATTAGTACAACTACTGATATCTTTTGAGGCCCAATTTTTTAGTGAGTGGTTATGAAGTCTGCTCCTAGTTCAACTTGCTGATGGTCTTTTGGTGTCCAGCAATAGCTGAGCAGTACTAAAAAGGAACAAGACAAGATATCCCAAGATATAGACAAAACAAACAGGCACAATTTATCCTCATAGATTAAATAAAGTGTTCAGTTTGAAATTCCTTGAAGGTTGCTTGGATCAACACCTGAAAAAAGTGGGAGGAGGGCAACTGCAGAAATATGATAACAACCACAAAGATGAGGAAATTAGTTCAATGGTAATTACATTTGTGATCCTTAAGTTTAATTATAAGATTTAGATTTTTAATTTTTAAATAGATTTTTTTCTTAATATGAAAAAAAAAAAAAACAAATCCATTTACTTAATTACTGTGCTTATGTTCCAGGTGCAAAAACAAGTCTAGCAGATATAGATTCAAAAGAAAGATATACATTTCCTTCTGTAGGTGATTAAGCATTGTCTATCAAGATAGTCTCCTGTGGCCAAATTGGTAATGGAATACTTATGTGCAAGCTATAGGCTTGCTGCCATATAACGTTGAAACACTGGATCTTGTTTTATCAACAAAGTTAAGTAATGTTGAGCCTGGTCAGCATCTAGATGGGTGACCACTTGAGAATACCAGGTGCTGTAAACTTGGATATGCGGGTGGTGTAATGGATAATGGCTCAGAAATGGAAATCAAAGAGCCAAGTACAAATTCCAGTTGGGTTTGTTAAATTCACTTATGTGCAAGTACCATTGGGAAAGGTGTGAATTAGTAATTAGGGTTAACTAGTAAGACTTATATCACTAAACAAATATTATAATCAAGAAAAAAATATTCTTAAAATGTAAAAAATATTTTCTGTCTTTAAATAAACTGCAAAAAGTTGATAATCCATGAAGAATGAATCAATCAAAGCAAGCAATAGAAGTGGTTTCCCCGATGAAAAAAAGGATACAGGTTCAATTCCTGTTAGAGGCACAATCTTTCTTAAATAGGACTTCTCAATATAGGCCTGGTGTTATTTATTTCATGGTTTAAGAAAAACGGGGATATCAACTCAGACATGTGTACCTATAAAAAATAATGTTTATAGCAATAATGTAAGGCATTGTAGTCCCTTAATAAACATTCTATCAGTAGCAGTCCTTAATAAACATAGTGTCAGAAGCAGCAGCCCTTAATAAACATAGTATCAGCAGCAGCCCTTAATCAACATAGTATCAGTAGAAGCTATTGATAAACATAGTATCAGCAGCAGCCTTTAATATAGTATCAGCAGCAACTCTTAATAAACATAGTATAAGTGGCAGCTCTTAATATAGAGTCAGCAGCAGCTCTTAATAAACATAGTATCAGTAGTAGCCCTTAATAAACATAGTATCAGAAGCAGCAGCCCTTAATATAGTATCAGCAGCTTCCCTTAATAAAGTGTCAGAAGAAGCAGATCAGCAGCAACCCTTAATAAACATAGTCTCAGCATCAGTCGTTAATATAGTATCTGCAGCAGCTCTTAATAAATATAGTATCAGTAGCAGCCCTTAATAAACATAGTATCAGCAGCAGCACTTAAAAAAAGTATCAGCAGCAGCTCTTAATAAACACAGTATCAGCAGCCCTTAATGTAGTATCAGCAGCAGCCCTTAATAAACATAGTACCAGTTACAGCCCTTAAAAAACATAGTATCAGCAGCAGCTCTTAATAAACATTGTAGCAGTAGCAGCCCTTAATAAACATAGTGTCAGAAGCAGCAGCCCTTAATATAGTATCAGCGGCTTCGCTTAATAAGCATAGTGTCAGAAGCAGCCCTAGGTTATAAAAACAAGCAAAATCTTAAATAACGTTCTTTTCCTGTTTTTCCTCTTTTCGAAGAGGTTTCCATCAACTTTACACACTGAAGCCAGAAATGATGTGGACACTTCACACACAAACACACCTAAATCAAACTCAAATACATTAACAATTTTCATTGTGTATTCCATATATTTTCTGTCTTTAAATAAACTGCAAAAAGTTGATAATCCATGAAGAATGAATGAATGAATCAATCAAAGCAAGCTATAGAAGAGGTTTCCCTGATGAAAAAAAAGGATACAGGTTCAATTCCTGTTGGAGGCACAAATCTTTCTTTAATAGGACTTCTCAATCTAGGCCTGGTGTTATTTATTTCACAGTTTAAGAAAATGAAAAAAGCAAGGATAGCAACTCCAAGTAGTTTACCCACCAAAAATAATGTTTATATATATATATATATATTTTCTAGTAGTGTTAATTGTTAATATGGTAGTTTTACATCATCACCAGACATGCCAAAAATATGGGAGCTTATAATTATTGTGTGTCTAGAGGTGCCGAATAGTGATCTTTTACCCTTCACTTCAGGAAGTGGGTGATTATGGCCCTTCACAGCATCTTTCCACTTGTAGCACTACACAATGTTTGACTCTTTACTCTCTTTGTTCCCACTCTACTAAATTCTACCCCTTCTATCCTTCAGTCAATATTAAGTTCTCCAAGCCTTCTTTTCTCATTATGTGTCCCTGAAATTTCAAACTCTCTTTCTGATTTTAAGTATCTTTTTACTTGCAACATAGACGAGGACATTATTATACAAAAGAATCAACCCAAAATAAATAAAATATCTTCCACAACTGAAGACAATATTCATTGTGTATTCCATGTGTTTCTAAGAAAAGAAACTCTTACCCATTCCTTTTGTCATTTTGTTAAATAAATGTTATCTTGCATTGCAAATCAATTGGCCTCTGTTATTTTGTGCATGTAACTTTTCACCACCATTAATTTATGTCTTGTAAAATATACTTGTAGAAACCTTACTTAAATTATAGAAGTAGCCAACACACTAAATTTTCGTTGTGTATGTAATTTACTTCTAGGAAAAGAAACTCTTACCCATTCCTTTTGTTATTTTGTTAAATAAATGTTATATTGCATTGCAAACCAATCTGTTATTTTGCGCATGTATCTTTTTGCCACCATTATTTCATGTAACATATTCTCATAGAGACCTTACATTACAGAAGTAGCCAACACATTAACGTATGATGTATTTTAATACATATTTTCTAAATAATTGCTTAAAGTATTTGTAAGTGTGTATGAGGAGCCACTTCCTGAAATCAGTGTTTCAAAGACAAAATATCAAAATTATTTTTGGAAGGGGTTCAACAAACATACAAAACAAAGTGTCAAGTGAGTTGAACTGCAGATTAAAAATACAGAATTGTATGGATTACTCTCCCGAGTGGTTTGGAACACATTTATTTATCATCTCCCAGTTGGGGCACCTTGAGGTGGTTTAATGGTTAGCAAGCTTGTCTCGCTAGAACAATTACGAATGAGTAGTGAGTTTGATCCTCACTGGGTGCCCCTTACTTTCGGCCTTGTGCCACATCCAAGCTACGTTTGGAAAATCACTATCATCTCCCAGTTGTCTTCAGGCAGAGTGCGCGCAGGGGCAGCTCCATCAAAGAACTGAGTCACAACTGAGGAAAATTATACTTAGAGGTGCTCAGCTCTGGGGAACAGCTACCCAAGGCCGCGCCCTCTCATTGCACCAGAAAGAGGGATCGGCACTTGCACTGAGGCCAAGCAAATGACGGCTGCAGGTAATTTTTGTTCCTAGCCTGGGTTTATGTACTCAGGTCCTAACCTTAAAAAACTGACCTTGTGCCACAACTTGTCTTAGTGGGGAGACAGAGTAAATACTTAGTATGGTTAGGTTTGCAGATTATTTAATATTGAATTTTTTCACGGGCTGCCCAGTGTAGATTGAACTCACTACTCAGTAATAATAATCAACCAAACCAGCCTCGTTAACCATTGCCTTATACAGAGGAGCCTGTAGAATAGTATGTACTTTACAATACATATTGCTATATATCATTCTTGTTTGGCAAGTCAAGAACTTATCAGCAGTCCCGTCATGAGATAAAGATTAGTAAATGGCAAATATGGAAAACATTAAAATTTTTGTGAATCATTTCACTTGGTTACAAGTTTCTTCATGCTGTTCTAATTTCTTTATGGGTGGAAAAAATAAAAAAAATCCATGATCCACACTTCAAAATGCATGGGAATGACACTGCAATTCTAACACATGCATGATGAATGCAGATGTTCTTTGCATCTGAAAAGTAAATAACAATAAAAACAAACTGTGCATATCAATGGCTACTGCTTGTGTCACTCTCCTGCAAAAATCAATCAGGATTAAATATTACTCGTTATTATTCATCAACAGTTTCTACTGCATTACCATACTTTTTTTTTGCGTATAATACAAGAAATTGAGGATGTTGGGGCGGTCATATTTTACATAAGTACATATTTTCAGCATTTTTACACAGCTTAGAAAAAAAACTCTTGTTTGAAACAGGAAGATTTCAAACATGCCCAATTAGTACAATCATAAAATCATATAATTATCAATATGTATTTATTTATATATTTCCTGTCTCAACTGTAATAGGGAGGGAGTTAAATCAATGAATTTCTTCCCTTAGTTGTTTTAATAAGCTATACAAATAAAATATCTAGATGTATTTAGATAAAATTAGTTCCTAATCAAAATGAACTATGGTGCCCATGGCACACAGAAGAATTTATTCACTGCAATCACAACTGGGAGGGGAAAAAAAAAAAAAAACATTTCCCAGAAATGAACAAGGTTGTAGGTTTATTGTTTTTGATTCACAAATGTGTGCAGTTTCTTTAAATTGGCAAGCCTTACAAAGCAAATTTATAGAAACTGCGCAAATTTGTGAATCTAAAACAATAAACCTATACCCTAGTTATCACCAACTTTAAGCAAAAAATAATAAGTCATATTGTGAGACTAGCAAACTTTCAATGCATTTTCTTCTCATTGAATCCTGTTCTTGCCTGATCAGATGGCCATCTTTTAAATCAAAATTGTGGTCAAGTGTATTACAGTTTGGTTTAGCTTGGTTTATTTTGTTTTACGGCATATCAACCTCAATTGGTTATTTAATGCTGACAACATTTTTAGGATAGATTCGTATTTATAGAATATGTATTCTTTGGTTTAGATTGTTTTGGTTTATTTTGTTTTACGGCATATCAACCTCAATGGGTTATTTAATGCCGACAACATTTTTAGGATAGATTTGTATGAATAGAATATGTATTCTTTGGTTTAGATTGGTTTGGTTTATTTTGTTTTATGGCATATCAACCTCAATGGGTTATTTAATGCCGACAACATCTTTTATTGCTGGTAATATTTTGCTTTGTCAAAAATCTGTTTCTGGTAATATATTTCCTTCAAAATTGTATTGCTGGTAATAATTTTTTCAAAAAAGTAATGCTGGTAATAGTTAACTATTTGCCCATAGCTGGGACCCTAACAGGTGCTATTACCCAGGGTCAGGGTGGACCTGGGAACACCAGCAATTAAGAGGTGGTACCACGCTCCTCAAAACCTCCTGATTAGAAGCCTTGCTGCTGGACGTAGTTTAACATCGTACCCAGGACGCAGATGTAATTTAATGTCTTACCCAGGACAGCAAGTGTATTACGGTGGACCACCAGTGCATTTAGACGGTTGTTATGCAGAATATCTCTGCGGTGCTAATATAATCTTTTATTGAGGTTTCTGGATATTTTGCTGATGTCGATAGGGCAGGTCGATTTTGGAACTGTGGTATTACACACAATTTGAACGTTGGGGTTTGACATGATTAATAAGGACCCAAAATATTTTTCCAAATTGTTACCATTTTTTGAGGGAGCAAGTTTAAAGATTAAGTTTAAGTTCAAAATCAGAGCACTGGAATTTAATTTTCCAGTAATCAGTGAAAGCCTTATAAAATTTATAATTTACTGAAGCTTTACAAATTGTTTATGAAGAAGACACATGGTACAAGTACATTATTACTAATACATTGAGCCATCAAATAAGACCTACATTTACTTCAAAGGGAAATTATACTGAACAATTTAGCTATTTTATGATGTAATACATTATACAGTCCAGTAGTTTTTGTGATATATATATATATATATATATATATATATATATATATACACACACATTTATTTAGCACAAATCTGAATTTCACGCACAATGCATATACAATAACTCAGAGTTGTGTTACCAGTGAGGAAATAATTGTATTCATTATTAATATAAATTATAGCTCTGTTATTATACATAGAGCACTATTTTATTAGCACTAGCACTCAATGGTTAATATTTTATATATATATATATATATATATATATATATATATATATATATATTATATTAATTGGATTAAAGTCTGACAATTATTTTAATATAATTATTGTTATATGTTATTTTTAGATACAAATATTTACGTAAATGCTCTGATTACAATAAACAGTATTTACAACATTTACTGGCCTGAATGTCCAACAAATTTCAAAGAAAATATGTATCCTCCGAATCCTCTGACAGGAATTGAACATGTATCCTACGCGAAACTGTCATATAGCCTGATGTGCTATACCATTTAGCTACAGAAATATTGTTAAATATAAATGCAAATTTATGTATATATAATAAAAAAAATATAAACGTTGTTAATAAATATATTAAAATAATTGTTGGACTTAGTCCATTCCATAATGTCATTTGTTTATGTTATGATATGCTTTGAGCAGATATTATCATTCAAGAGAAATCTTGGGAAATTTGTAATTTAAAAGCAGTAATTTGACCTTGCTAACCAGATACTTCTTCTGTAGTTAAATGGTATAGCATGTCACATTATATGATAGTTCTGTGCAGGATATAATTTTGATTCCTGCTGAAGGAGACATATTTTCTATTAAATTTCTCAGACATTTAGGCTGGTAAATGTAGTTAATACTGCTTATTATAAACAGAGCATTTACTCGTACCTATAAAAAATAACGTATAAACAATAAATATAGTAACATATATATATATATATATATATATATATATATATATATATAAATGGATAAAGAAATTTATTTATTAAAGACATTTTATGTTTAACGTTCTTTTTATAGATACAAGTATTTAAGTAAATGCTCTGTTTATAATAAACAGTATTAAATAACATTTACTGGCCTGAATATCCGAAATTTTCATAGAAAATATTCGTCCTTTGACAGGATTCAAACCTGCATCCTATACGGAATGCTCCTTTGTGGCCGAGACGGTAAGGCACGTCAGTGTAAATGACGGTTCCGTATAGGATGCAGGTTCGAATCCTGTCAAAGGACGAATATTTTCTATGAAAATTTCTCGGACATTCAGGCCGGTAAATGCTATTTAATACTGTTTATTATAAACAGAGCATTTACTTAAATACTTGTATCTATAAAAAAGAACGTTAAACATAAAAATGTCTTTAATAAATATATATATATATATATAAGGTTAATTATTTTCTATATCTCATGCAGGTAAAAATATATAGGAAAAAGAAGTTGAAAATTCAATTGGAGTCTTTAAGAATATTTATTTAGGGTAACTTAACAGTTTCACAGTTCTATGATTTTCAGAAGTTAAATTAGGATGGAGAGACATGTAGCTATGCTATATTCACATCTGACTGGAGTTGGAGAATTCTATCAAGTCACATTTTCTTCTGCAAAAAACAAAGAATTCTCCAACTCTATACGACCTATTGAAAAAAATGCCTTTTAATTTTTTTTCCCCCTCCTCTTGAGGACATAATATAAAGTGAGGTTCTTAATAATCCAGTGGAGAATGGAATTTTTTTCCCCCAATATATAAGGTGCATATTAATAAAAAAGAAGATGATTGGAATTTTGAACTGAACTTTTTATTTCATCCACTGGGGGGTAGATTGTTCTAGTTCCACATGCCATGCCTCTTCCTGATGTCTAAGTTATCTCCCTTTAACTCAAGGCTCCAAGTTTTGTTCTACCCTAGTGGATGAAATAAAGGGTTCAGTTTGAAATTCCAATCACCTGAAGAAGGCCGGAGTGTACAACGGCTGAAACGCTGTGAATATGGCAATAAAGATGAGGACAACAGCCTGAACAATGTAAATAATTACAATACCTCATCTCAGAAATATAGACAGTTAAAAAAGAAGTGTTGGAAAATCAGTTGAAGGATCAAAAAAACGTGAAATTAATTAATGGTATAGTCTTAATAAGTTTGGTGGAGGCAATTTAATAAAAAGAAATGTTACCCACTGTCTCTTATTAGGCACCTAAATTTTATAATCAGTGTGAAGTGAATACAATGACTTGAATAACTGCAGTTTGAACTTACTGGGCCAATTCCAGTTTTTTTTTTGTTCTTAACCACTAGGCTAACACTGCATTGCTCATGTAAGTGTGTATTTTGGCTGTCCTATTTTTGTTGTAGTTGTAAACTTAATTTCAAAAAAATAAATCAATGTGGAAAGGTAAACCTATATAAAACAAGTTCTTGTTTTGGAGGGAAGAATTCGGTCAAGCTAAAATTAATATTTTACTATGCAAATTTATTTTTCAAATAGTAGTGGTTATACCTTAGATGAAATCCTAACTTTGTGTCCACTTTGTAGCATGACATGATGTTACTTAATGCAAAGAGAAAACAGTGGTCTAAAAAACGATAATGTATTTTATCGCAAAGCAATGAATTCTATATAAAAGTAAAACCAAATTTTGGACAGTCTTTACAGAAAAGCCTGATAGTATTGAAAAAGTAACTAAGTTGAGATAACATTTTTTTCTATTAAGGACTAATCAACTTTGCTGCGTAAAAATTTTGTTAGTTCCTACTGAATTTTATTTATTTATTTTTACAATGATATTCACCCTGTAAAAGGTCCAAGAGCCACTCCAGGTAAAAGGTTTCAGAGTAAGAGGCACCATCCCAAGAAAGGTGATAATGCCACTAAGACACAAGAAGCCTACTGAGATTGAAAGAGAAGTAAAAGACTTTCTTTAAAAGATAACGGAAGCCCAATATTAAACAGGAAACAAGGGATAAACCTCTACTCCTGTTCAAAAGACTGGGGAGTAGTGTGAAGCGGACGATAGGCGAACCTATCTACTCCTTTCTTAATAAATTCAGATAATTTCATTTTATGATATATGAATAAAAAATACAACATTTTAATTTCAAATGCTCAAACCAAACATGACGATAACACATTCGTTTTATTTAGTTTATGTTTACTTTATAAATTGAATATTCAATGTCAGGTATAAAGTCAGGGTCCTGTTTAGCAGTGCTTTTACATTGGTAATTGAACATTCAATATAAGGGTCTGCTTTGACATGATATATTTATTGTAAATCGAACCCTCACTTTAGAGCCACCCGGCTCGTTTTTCGGCTTTCATAATCTTGCAAATGAACAGTCCGAAATAAATGAAAAAAAAGAGCATTTTCATAAGTAGCTCCCTAAAATTTGGGGAGAAATCCATTTTTGTAAGAAAGAAAAAATCATTTTAGAGAATTTACGAATCAGTTTAAAATAAAAAATACCTCTTTTTTATGCTGATGTTCAAGTTGGACCTCGTTATAATCAGCTGGCTAATTTTGCAGCAAAAAATTTAGCGTTACCTCATTCTTATCAAAAGGTGTATTGTAGTAATATCTGATTGAGTTGTTAATTTCAATTCAGACTTTAAATGGACAAAAAAATTGACAATTCTTATTTTCCTAAAGCCAAATCAAGTTAAAGTTTCCAAACAAAAATTCGATTTAAAGGGAGATCACTCTTTAAAACTTTTTTGAATAATTGTTTGTGTGGAATTCTTCGGTGAGTGAGATTAATAAAAGTGTGTCATATGACTGGCCCAGGACTTAGCATATTTAAGTTCCCACTAAGAAGCGTGGGTCTTTGCTTTATTGGACGTTTTTCCTGATATTAGTTTTATCGTGGAAGATTTTCCACTGAAACTATAAATATGGTGAGCTTAGATCAACACAGAAATACCGGGGTAAGCTTATCTCGCTGTTATTTTCTCTTTTCACTTCGTAATTTATTTAAAAAAAAAAAAAAATCTCAACGCGTTCGGCTGCTACTGTATTTATTGTCAATAACAACAACGGTAGCCCTTCGTACCTATTTTGGGATTAAGTCCCTTGAAATTCTATGGAAGCCCAATAGAAGAGAAACCTTTTTCTATATGTATTTATTTATTTTGTGGTAATTAACAAATAGCGTTCTTTTTTTCTTAAGTATTGCTGCTGGTTGTTTTTATGTTTTTTTTTTTTTTTACTAACGGAAGCAAGTCTACTTTGTTTCTAGACTAATTTATCTACGATAGAGTACAGTTAGAAAACAAGCAAAAAAAAAAAAAAAAATTCGTGAGTCCGTTCCTGAAATATGGGACACCAAAGAGATTTGTTTGAGATGTCCCATACCGGATTTGTTAATTTGCTTATCATGCATAAAACAGCCGATCATGTACTCTCCCTTTTTATTTTATTTTTTCTATGAAAACAAATGCTCATTTATCTATATTGTATACGATGTGGAAGAATTCAATAATTATTATTAGGATATCTTTTTGGGTGGAAGAGGCTAAAAAATCAACAAAGTGACGGTATTGCGCAAGATTTACTTATAAAAAGTTAAATGTCCAAAATAGGGAGACTGTGGGGGAAAAAAAGTAAGACATGCGTTACTTTTTTATTTTTTTAATAAAGTAGAAATAATACAAACTCCTAAAACCATGCTCATTTTGCTTGGGGGAAACAAAAGGCTAAAATGTTTGTTACATTGGCCATCCATAACATAATCCTTATTTGGATTGAACACGTGAAGAGAATATAATTTTTTTCTTTCTGCAGCTGTTTAAACATTTGTAAAATATTTGTTTTTGTGTTCTCGATGATAGACAATTTGTCAAAATGAAAAAAATTAAAATAATAAAACTGAATGCAATTGTAAAAAATTCCTTGTATATTTTTTCTTTTTCGTATGTAACATTTTTAGTATTTTTTTTTTTTTAATGTTTCTAAAAAAAATAAAATAAAAATAAACAGCGAATTTTTAGTGGCTCTAAAAACTAAGAATTGTAAAAGTAAACTGTTTTAAAATTTAAAAAAATATATATATACAATAGACCTATTTTTTAAAAATATTTTTACTTTTTGTTTGAGGAAGTTCCGACATAAAGAAAGCGAAACCAAATTATTTACTTTCCATTCTGATTTAACTTTATAAAAAGAAAATAAAAATACCCTGTATTATTTTTCTAATAGTGATATTTGAACGCATTTCCTCCCAACTATAGTCATGTTTTTTTTTTTTGTTTTTTTGAGAGTCGTCCTGGAATTTAGACAAAAATAAATTCGTCTCAGATGTCTTGTTTGTCCAAAGTCCGCAAAAAAAGGATAGTCGTTAGTAATTAGATATCAAAATAATGGGATATCATTAATCTTTTTACAGCCATAAACTATTTTCGCATTGAACACACATTTTTCTTTAACTCTCTTTTTATTCTGAACCCTCTTCTTTTCTTAAAGTCACGTACCAGGAATAAAGAAATAAGCTGTCAATAACACCCGAAATATGGCATTATTATTTAATTTAAAAAAAAATTTTACCTTTAAAATAAATGCTATTTTTAACTTTAATTCTGAATGCATAACTTTTCAAATTTAAAAAGCCTAGAACAAAAATGTGAAGGGAGTAATTCAGTATTGCATGAAAAACTGTTTTACTTAGAGAGCAATAAAAAAAAAAAAAAAAAATAGAAATCGACAGTCCTCAAGTAATTTTTTTTAAACTCTGAAATTAGCCTCTTCTTCTGGAGCAAAATCTAATAAATGTGCTTGCTCACACGCACTAGTTTAAATATGACTTTCAAATCAAATGTTAAAAACTTAAAGTAGTAAAATTTTAAGTAGTTGTCATTTACAATCTTTATCGTTTGTTTGGCATGTTCAGGGTGTTAATGGGAAATATCTTCTGAATATTATTTTAAAAACAATCTCATTTGTATTTTTCTTTACAAGAAGAGAAAGATCCGGGATGAAGACGAAAAAACACTCCGTGCAATAGAAAAAGAAAACTTGATTTGCTACCTATCCATTCACTCTTTCTGCTCACAACGAAACATTTCTGCCCAGCCTTTATTTTTTTTTTTTGTACAAATTCCTTTTTATTTGTTAATTTAAATCGCCTTGAAATAATTTTTGATGACACACCATTCAATTGACGCACACACCTACGTCAATAATTGAATTGAAATTTTAAAAAGTGAAACCAGTTGCAAATAAAAATAACCGATCATCATCAGCACTATTATTTTAATCCCGTATCATGCATGGGACTGGAGGTGACGGTATTTCCGATCTCTTGAAGGATTTTATTTTTATGAATGCAAGAAAAAATAAATACCAATATCTTTCCATTCTTCTCGACAGCCACAATTTAGTCTGGGAATGAAAACCTTCCAAGGATCGTTTTATTAATTTCAATTCATTTCGTCTGCTACCAGCTTTTTTTTTTTTTTTTTTTTTTTTTTTTTTTTTGATATTTCTTTCTGCTGAGTATTTGTTGTGTAACAAACAAAAAAATCTATTAATCAATTCGATGATAAGTCTAGCTAGACTCTGCCTACAGATTATCTTCTTAACGTTGTCTCAGTGTATTTTAAATTTATTAAAAAAAAAAAAACGCGGGTAGGACCCTCCGTAGTTGCTGAGTCTTGATGCGAAAAAGTCTACCCAAATTCATTGCTCACAAAGAAGTCTATTTGTGTCTTGTCCGTCTGTCTGCCAATCGCGTAACTTTAGGACAGACACCTGATATTCTGTAGTTACAAAAATTCCGTAAAAATAAAATTATCTTTAAAAATTTTGAAATACTTTCTTTTAAAATTTTTGTGAGTCACGATGGCAAATTTGAACCAGGAAGCATGTTTTTAGCAAGTAAAGAATTTTTTTTTTTTACACATTTTTTTTTTTTTTTTTTTTTTTTTTAACACATTTTTTTATACAATGACATTATTTATCTTATTTTTAAATCAAGCGAGAAATCTGGTATGGCCGCTTACTTACTTTCTTTTCCTCCGGTGACTTTAAAAATAAAAGCCAGATATTTTTTTTTTTTTTTTTTTTTTTATATCATACAAGCACTTGGCACTATTGGCGCATACCACTACTGTGTTTTTTTTGTTTTTTTTTAGTGTTTTTACTTTTTTGTCTGTGTTTAAACAGTGTGGCGAGGTTTATGGTCTAACGTGGGAGTACTCACAAAAAAGTGGGACAGATTTTTCAAAAACGCTCTTTTGTGTGTGTTGGGAGTGTCTTAGGTGGGGGTAGAATTTTTCTCAATCGTGTGTGGGTTAGAAAATCACTTCGTCAAAAAGTACGAAATTAATAAGATGACCCCGTCTTAAGAAGCTTGGTAAGGTTTGGAAATTTTACTAAAAAAAAAAAAAAAAAAATTTAAAATAGTAAACAAAAAAACAAAACAAAACGCCACCAGCCTCATTTAGGTGCTTAAATTCCACTGTAACCCTCTTCTACTCCCCTCAGTCTTAAAAATCTGATCAAAGAGTACATATAGTCTTCAAATAAGCCATGATTCAATAAATAAATAGATCTGCTATTGAAGCCAAAGCCACCATATTTTTTCTTTTTTTTTTTTTAGTTTCTAACTGAAATTTCTGCTGAGAATCAAATGATGTCTGGATTTCGAGGGCAAATGGAATGTGTTGTTGGTCACGCAACAGAGAATTTAGGTGGGAACTTAAAAAACAATAAACATAACATAATTTGAGACCATACTTTTTTTGCTCCTTGGCCAGAAGGAGGCATGGAGGATTTTTCCACATTGGATTTAAAATACAAATTTACTAGTAGTTTAATTCAGCATTCAGCTTAGTTTGCTCTGTGAGCTGTGTATGAGGATGGAACTCCTGCAACAAACCTGAGCAAAGAGTTTTTACTATTGCTCCACCACACGCACACAAAGCAAATATTTGCTCAGTCTTACTCATTTAGACATAGAGCACTTTCTTTACAATTACTCATTATTAGGTGTCTTTTTTCATATTTTTTTTTCTCAGTTTGTTTCCATTTCTGCTTTTTCATTTATTGGTTCTTTTTTTTTTTTTTTTTTTTTTTTTCATCCAATGAAAGACCTAAGAGCCATTCAAGGTAGAGGGTTACTGTGTGGAGTTGTATTGTCATAAGAAATGACAAGATAGCAGGAAAGATAGATGGCTAATTCTAGACTTGAAGAGGTCAAGATTTAATTAGCGAATACAATTTCAGAGTTCAGGCAGATGTGAGATGTTAGAAGTATAGAATTGAGGTAGACGTTAGAAGGAACAGGAAACCCAATCGTAAACAGAAAATAAGGGATAAACATCTACTCCTGTTCAAAAGACTGGGGAGGTATGTTATTTTTGAGACCTAGATGTACATTTAGGTAAAATAAATAATATTTGAGTGTCTTCCTTGTTTTATGAAAATACCATATTAATTTAATTTGCTTCATATCCTTTGATGGCAAATTAAAAATACATATTTCTGGACAAATAAAAAAAAAAAAAAAAAAAATACAAATATTCCTGTTAGAAATGATAAATAAGATGAACATACCTCAAAAGAACATGAATACTTTGTGATAACATCAACTTTATATATATATATATATATATATATATATAAATAAAGAAAAAAACCTTAAAGATCCATTTCAGTTATAATTTATTTTGTGAATATTGTTATATTGATCTCTTAAGACCAATAATAAATAGACAATTTATTCGGACTGATAGATTAACAGGAGAAGAAAGAGGAAGAAAAAAAATAACAGATTTTCAAATATAATTTCTTTTAAGCTTCATTTTAGAATATAATTTCTTTTAAGCTTCATTTTAGAATATAATTTCTTTTAAGCTTCATTTTAGAATATAATTTCTTTTAAGCTTCATTTTAGAATATAATTTCTTTTAAGCTTCATTTTAGAATATAATTTCTTTTAAGCTTCATTTTAGAATATAATTTCTTTTAAGCTTCATTTTAGAATATAATTTCTTTTAAGCTTCATTTTAGAATATAATTTCTTTTAAGCTTCATTTTACTTCATTTTAGAATATAATTTCTTTTAAGCTTCATTTTAGAAATTTTAATAATTTCTTTTAAGCTTCATTTTAGAATATAATTTCTTTTAAGAATATAATTTCTTTTAAGCTTCATTTTAGAATATAATTTCTTTTAAGCTTCATTTTAGAATATAATTTCTTTTAGAATATAATTTCTTTTAAGCTTCATTTTAGAATATAATTTCTTTTAAGCTTCATTTTAGAATATAATTTCTTTTATTTTAGAATATAATTTCTTTTAAGCTTCATTTTAGAATATAATTTCTTTTAAGCTTCATTTTAGAATATAATTTCTTTTTTCATTTTAGAATATAATTTCTTTTAAGCATTTTAGAATATAATTTCTTTTAAGCTTCATTTTAGAATATAATTTCTTTTAAGCTTCATTTTAGAATATAATTTCTTTTAAGCTTCATTTTAGAATATAATTTCTTTTAAGCTTCATTTTAGAATATAATTTCTTTTAAGCTTCATTTTAGAATATAATTTCTTTTAAGCTTCATTTTAGAATATAATTTCTTTACATTGAGCTCTCTTTGGATTAATATCCTCCTTGGAATTTTCCCTATCAGTCCCAAACAATATTGTTGAAGTAATAAGGTTGGCTTTAAAGAAATAACATAAGCCACTATTTCATTGTAACCAGATGCATACTGCGTCCTGGGTAAGACGATAAACTACGTCCAACAGCAAGGCCCATGATAATACGTTTTTGAAAAAAAAAAATATTACCAGCTATACGTTTTTGAGGGAAAAAAATATTATTGGGGTGAGGGGGAGTTGTCGATATTAAATGACCCATTGAGGTTGATTTGCTGTAAAACAAACCAAACCAGATGCATACTGATTGTAAACAAGATGAAAAGTTCATTGAAGATATAATTTGCTTGTCTATAAGTTATTGGTCCTAACAAATACCTTAGGTTTATCAGTTACTAGCAGTAGAGCTCGGCATTGCCCAGGGATGTAACCGTAAGAGATAGATAAAGTATCGACCATCATAAAGACTGAAAAATAAAATTGACAAAAATTATCGTTTAAGGTTGACGGACACTCATTGTTATGAGTCTACCAATTGAATAGAATTTTATTATAAACAATTGTCTTGTAAATGGAATTTTTAAAGCATTCTGAATGTAAAAATAAAGAAAAGTGTACAAGGCAATAAGAAACACTACCTGCTAAAAAAAAGTGAAGTTTTGTTGAAATCGGTTGAAAAATATAGGAAATCCGATCCCATATATAAATACACACACACACACACACACACACACACACACACACACACACACACACACACACACACAGGGTTTTATAATAAGTATAGCTCTATATGAGTTGTCCCCCTTTCATTCTCGCGACAGTGATGCCTCTTAATCGTGCTTTCAAATTGATTTCATGTAAAAACAATTGTTTTCCAATTTTTGGTGCTGTCAGAACCACCGCAAGGTAATTTTACGTAGTCCTGTGAAATTTGTTGAAATCGGTTGAAAAATGTAGGAAATCCGATCCAATATATAAATGTACAGACACATTTTCGGATTTGTAAATTTGTTTTTCATCTATGTAATCTGTTTTCTGATTGTCCTCATGTAGTTTCATTATTTTAATTTTTGTTGGTTGCAGTCATGTTAGGAATTACTGCAAAAACACCCCTCTCCACAAAGTTAAACAAATCCTAAAGATGCATGTTGGGATTTCCTTCTAACCAATAACATAGACCAATTCTTGGTGTCATCTGCCATAGTTTTATTCTTTCTTGTCTTGAAGTCAGAACGCTATAATCATTTGACTGTATCCCTTTTGTATATTAAAACTGGTCTTTGAACTTTTTTTTGCTTTATTACTGTTGCTTTGTCTAGTTTTGTCTGACATGTATTGTTTTCTTAGCACCATTTTTTTTTTCTTTCTCTTTTCTTTCTCTTTTCTTGTTTATTGGAAACTTTATCAAATTCTGTTTGTTGGACAGTATTGTTAGTTATACTTAACTACGTACCTCCCACGAAAATGCTAAAAAATCAGCATATCATGATGAAAACATGCTCCAAGCATAACGAAAACAGTTTTATTGTCAAAATCTTAAGAAGGATCAAAGTATTTTTTGATTACATAATTAATTTTTTTACTCCTTTGTAGAACATTAGAAATCTCAATTAAAAGACTTTTCATGCATCAATGGTTGTTCTAACTTTTAGCATAGCAAATTTTAGCCCTTTTTTTGTGGTGACAGACATATTTAGAAATTCTTGCAAAAATCAAATAATTATCAGATTTTAATGAAATTTTTTTAGGACTTATTCACAAATGAATGAAATTATTTTTGAAATTTTGTTCATCAGAAAATCTTGGTAAATTTTTTTTTTTTTTTTTTTTTTGGTTTCAGCTCCTTACTTCATTTTATGAAAACTTGAGAAATTCAATGTGATAACTTTTAGTGACTATATTAGTTGAGAGCAGAATTCTTTGAAGAGTTTAAATCACCAAATTTTTTTTACAAAACCAGATCCTGTCTTAGCATAAATCTGTTCTGAATCGAAAAATAAAAAATGAACTAAAATTCAGTCATTTAATTAGAGAAGTTTTTGATAGCTTTTAAGAATAATATATATATTAAATACAATATTGTCTGAAGAAAAAATAACTTTTTGATGAAAGACTTGTTTTCATTTTTTACAATTTTAAATTAAATAATTTATAAAGATTTTAAATCTTAAAATTCATTTTCAATGTGATATTTCTTGGAAAATATTATTAAGTAAAACTATATTTACTAATCATATATTTTAAAGCTTATTACAATCTGATGACCTCCAAATATTTTTAAAAGAATTTCGATTTGTTTTTTATTTTGTTTGATTGTGTAGAATTTCTGAAGTATGGATGGATGTATGAATGGATAAATCTATCATTAAAGGGTCATGTTTTAAGGATTTATCATCTGCTCCACAAAACTTAACTATGTAGATATTCAACTATCAATAAATTGATTAACACATCAGAAAAACAAGACCCCTATACATTTACATTATTTGGACTAATGTCCTCATCTTTGTCGCCATATTTATCACAACATTTCGGCTGTTGTACGCTCTGACCTTCTTCAGGTGGTTGGAATTTCCAACTGAACCCTTTATTTTGCTCACTGGAGTAGACTGTTCTAGTTCCACATGCCATGTTTTTGATGGATGTCAGTTATCTCCTGCTAATTTCCCTCTGAAAGTTCTCCACTGCCTTAACCGGGTATTGAACTCACACTCTTTGGCTCTAACCAACGCCTTTATCCACTGTGCCATGTGTCCTTGATGTGTCATTGTGATAAATATGATGACAAAGATGAGGACATTAGTTCGAATAATGTACATAATACCTCATCTCGGAAATATAGAAAGACCCCTGTAATTAAGAAATGTTTGTATACATTTGTATACATAGAGCATAAAAGTAATATTTGTTTTGAATCAGATTAATTTAACTTTAAATTTGCTAATTTTCCTCAAATAACATTTCAGAAATATACATTTTATTTTTCTAAGATTTTTAAAAGTGAAAATTAACTTAAATTAAATTAAATATGTCAAAAATGGCTGATTTTTATTGATTTTATTAAAAAAAATTGGTTCCAATTAATATAATTTTTGTTTGAAATACACCAGAGTATTTTGCTTATTGGAAAAAAGTAAATTTACTTCGAGAAAGCTTTTTTTCATTTTCAAAAGTTCAATTTAAAACTTGCATATACTGAATTAGTGAAGGTACCTATACTTAACCATGGACAATTACTCTACAATTTCTGTTTGGAATTTGCTCATTGGGAACTGACTTAATGAATCACTAGAAATCACTGGTTGTTTATCACCTAATTACACATTGATTAATGAAGTTCAATATAATAAACATTTCTAATTAGAAGCCTATTTGCTCTACTTGCTGACCTGTCCAAATATGAGTGTCTAATGTATTGACAGTATTGATTGGTCAACCATCAACAAAGATAATTTGTACAAATAGAATGGGGTTGGGATTGTGAAATATAACTGCAGCAATAGGATTAGCACTATGAGTAGAACAAGAAAGTTCTTTTGTAATGTTATATTTGCCTTTCATGTATCTTGTAGGCTTGCTCAAAAAATGATAATCATTACTTCAAGGTTGATCTGTTAGAAAAATACAGGAAACATTACCTCCTCTCTAATGCCAATAGCATATCCATCTTTCTTGCTTCTATGTGCTGTTTTATCAGGATGTGGGCAATCATGGCTTTCCATAACTTCCTGTCCTTTGTAACCTAGTAAAGTTTGTCTTTTTGCTATATCTCATTCTACTTCTAGTTCTACCAACCATTTATGCAGGATCTTTGCTTAGGTTATGTGCTTTCTTTCCTCTGTCCGTCTTGCATGCAAATTTTTCTGGGAGTATCTAATTTTCCCTGACTTAGGTACTCAAGAAGTTTCAATTTGCTTTTTTCAAGTTTTTCATTTATATTTTATATATATATATATATATATATATATATATATATATATATATATATATATATCTTGTCCTTCACCAATAGTACTTGTAGAAATAATACATTTTCTAAATATTTTTGGAGTTTAAAAAATGAGAATAAAACTCCTAAGGTGAAATGGAAAATTTAAAAAATGGCAAGAACATGTAGATCTATATATGAACCATGTTTTCTGTGTTTACATGAAAAATGGGAATTAACAGATTTTATGATAAAAATTCGTTATTAAATCAAAGGAGTGAATTAACGGTAAATTTTAGGCATAGTCTGCCTTTGTGTGTATGATGTATTTTTTATTGTATGAATAGTTTTTTTCACACATTACAATGGATAAATGGGATTTTTTTTAATATGAAATGTATGTTTATTCATTTGTTGGAAATACAACAAATTAAAAATTTGTATGTGTACGAATATTTGTTTCCCCTCACTATATATATATATATATATATATATATATATATATATATTTTTTTTTTGTGTCTTTATAATTAAATTTTTTCACAGCATGTGTGAGTGTTAAAGTTCCTTCTTTGTAGTTGTTTGAGATGAAAAGTAATGTGATTTCTTTGAATGTGTGTGAAAAAGAAAGGCGAAAGAGAAAGTGTGGTGGAAGACTGATGAATGAGTCAGGGAATCTTTTTTGAAGCTACTGTCATGAACTGATGTTTCATGTATCCATCTATTTCCATACTGGTTTTGTTTGTCTGGAGCAGTCATTCTAAAACCTTTTTTCTCTGGGCTCCATTTTCAGATTTAAAATTTGCTCACATGTCATCTAAATTTAATGTGATAAAAAGTACATTTAAAAATAAACCAAATGCAGAGATGGATAAAGGGAGATAACCATGGATTTGAAGTTATAATATTATCATTGATAACTCTCTCCTCCAATTTGCAGATCCCAATTTCTATATATTTAATACATGAAATAATGCAAAAATATCACTGATAAAATCTGTCAATAATTATTTACAACTATTTATACTGGCATTCATGTATACAATTATAAGCAATTCATAATAATTTAAATTTTGTAATCCTATTTGTGGCATGGATTTTTTGAAGCTGTTTTTAAATCTTTCACTCATTCCGTCACACCTGGTATCCTCTTCTGCATCTATGAGTTGTGCCACACTGTTTGGGAACCACTGATCTAGAGACTTTACTTAAATACTTTTCAAAGGGATCACAAATCATGCTTTTTTATTGTCAGTTGGGAAAATGGTTGAAATATGCTAAATATTTATTTTTCAGAAGTTTAATTTAACTGGAAGGATACGTGAATCCTCCGACTTGGAAATCATTTTTTTTTTTTTGTCATTTGATGATTGTCTTAGTGTTTATTTCCGTCTTTGCTCCACATGTATACTGTATTATTACTATAAATGTTATATTTAATGTCTGTATGTGTTTGAGTAGAGATCTTTTTTTAACCACTTTTATTCAGTGATTGCTGATCTGAGTGTTCAAAAGAATTAATAAAGAAAATATGGCTTTTGTCAGGTGTCAAACCTGCATCCATACCTTTGGGATCAGATACATCTCAAATATGGATTGGAATCTGAAAGAATAACAAAGAACAAATAGGAAACATTTATTAATTGAGCATGTTTCACTTTTATTAAAGCTTCATCAAAGAATGAGATATGGAGAAAATGAAGAAATTTGAGTATTTTTATTTTCTTTGATTTTCATTAGTCAATCTGGTCTCTTGTGCATTTGACTTGTTAAACAAATGCTAATGTAATTCATGGTGGTCTGAATTCAAGGAGAGATGACACATATCTTTTTTGAAGTTCAAAGAAATTAGCAGATTCCAAGCCTAATTGAAAAAACATGAATATTGCTTTATGTATTTAAGTGTGTAGTAATTATAGTTTGTCTATATGAGATTCAGATGATGTATATGCGTAAGTGTGTGTGTTTGTGTCTAGTAGACTCTTTTTTTTTTTTTTTTTTTTTTTTTTTGGGATGTTGATTTAGGAACGTTTTTTGTGTACATACCATTTGTTTTAGATAAAAAAAAATCTAACGTATGTTTATCTGGTATGTATGTAAAAATGTAATGTCTACCACACTCACACTTTTGAGAAATTAAAATTTCAGCCTCTTTATATTAGTTAAAAGCAGGATTCCTTAGAGAATTTCAGTCATCAATTTTTTATCAAAGAAAATCTGCTCTGAATCATAAAATAAAAAAAAAATGAAATAAAACTGATGTTATTCAATTATTTATGTATATATATATATATATTTATATAAAAATAAACTTTAACTGTTGTCTGATTTTCTGTGATAAATGCCAAATTTCCAGTTCAATAACATGCATCACTAATTTTTCAAGGGTCATCAGAGGATTAGTGTCTAAAGATTTGCTCATTAATGCCAGAGATAGTTTAGTTGACTTTGACTGCTGTTTTTGTTTTGTTTTGTTCAACTTTCCCCAAAGCACACAGACCCTCTTTACTTTCTATTTGTATTGAACTTGATTGCATACCAGTGGCAGGAGATTGTTCTGAGCCAAGGTAAAAGCTAAGACTTCAGATGTTGATCATTCAAAACAAGTGAATCTACTCTGTTTACAAAACTGAATAAAGATTGACAATCTCTTGAATTTGTTTGACTGGTCTTGGGACCAACTTGGCCATGAAAGTTCTTGCCAATTGTGCAAAGCTGTATAGTGCTTTTTTTAAGTGCAATTTTTGTCAAACGCCCTTGAAACATTCATATCTACACATTTTTCCCTATTTTATCTTTTATTTTTTATTTTTTATTTTTTTAGCAGATATGAATATTTTGCAAATGTTTAAAGAAATTTGCACTTAAAAACACTATTTAACTTTGTGTATTTGGCAAAACCCTTTGTGACCAAGTTAGATCTAATGATGGTTTCCCCTGCTAAGGGGGACACACGTTCTACTGGTCTTCACATTAAAGAAAAAGTACAAGTTTTTTTATAAAGATCGTTGCATGAAGTATTTACAGTATTTACTTCAAAATGGTGAAAAGTCTAATAAGTAATTGTTACCATAATAATTAAAGATAGTAATCTAAGAACGTTTTGGAACTGTTTTTATATATATATATATATATATATATATATATATATATATATATATTTTTACATTGGCTCAAATGTTTTCTTTCCTCTGTCAGCAAAAGTAAAACTGTAGATTATGCCAATTTGCATACTGATTGGTTACCAGATGCTTGAAAACATTAGTACGCTATTAAGGTCATCCTGGATTTGGTTAAAACTTATTTTTTGTAGTCACTAACTTCAGCAATACAAAATGCTTATCCTTTGGGGAGCGACTTCATAAAATTCTGATTTCTCAGCAAGTTGAACTTGATAATTCACAAAATAATCAACCATGACATTACGCTTAACATGGTCTTGCACATGGTGAGTGTCATGTGATACTTAGTGAGGAATAAACCCACATTACAGTAAGTGTGCGGCTTACAATGGTCCCAACCTATAACAATTTGTGGTAATGACGCAATCATCATTAATATTATTTCAACATATACCATTTGCCTCGTACATAAGGTGTATGTTAGTTCCTGTTTGTATGCCTTATAGGTTTTGTTGTGCATTTGTTTGTGTTGTTTGTAGAAAACATATTGTCCTTTATTATGGCTTCAAAGCATAGAGTAACCTCTTCTAATTGTGGTGCTTTGAAGAAAAAGAAAGCCATCAACATGGAAGTGAAATTAGACATTGATAAATGCTCTGAAAAGTGAAAAACAGTGGCAAATATTGGCCAGTTGTTTGGCTTAAGTCGTTTGACTGTCGCTTAAAACACATACATATATGTATGCATATTAAATTTCCCTGTAAGAAATAAGGACATTTCCTTGTTAAATTATAAGTTGTTGAATTCCCGATAAAAAACAAAAGAAAAACAAACTCTCTTTTCCCCAGATTTACTGCTGCTTCTGAGTACTGCAAGAGACAAGATCTGCCATTTGGTCATCTCATCTACCAAAAGAACAAATAAAATCAATGGCAATAAATATAAAAGCTGCTTAAAACATTTTCATTTCATTATATGTATTTATGTACTCCATATTATTTTTTATTTATTTTTAGTTCTAATTATTTTTTACAAAAATGTGTTATGTCCTAGATTATTACTTTTATTGCATTAACATAGTTTAGTGGTGTAAGAAGTACTTATTTGTAGAAAATTGTAGGTACATTCCAACTTGCACAGAAAATCAGATTATGACACATTGTAGGAATGGGACTTTTTGTTGTAAGTCAAGGATCCCCAGTACTAGAAAATCAGTCTAGCAGATTAACCAGCCTAACACAGTAGATATTGGTCATTGTTTTTTGTTTTTTTTAATAATAATAATAATAATAATGAATTTAGGAAAATAAAAGCTAAGCAGGAACTAAAATCTCTACTTTTTTTTTTTTTTTTTGAATGATCAAAACAATTTTGTTTCACTACCAGAATTGCTTACCTTATGTTAGTTGTTGAAATATTGTCCTTGTCTGTAAGAGGCTGATTTTGTGCACATTCTCTAGTAATGTTTTAGCAGATCTAAAATGTATCCTGATACCATGTGAGAATTTTAATTCATACTGGAATTTGATGTTGAAGATTTTTAATTGTAACAAGTTGGGTTGGCATTGACCTTTTTTTTGTTTTGAATCTTCATACACATTTGTGATCAAGATGTTACCAGACAATGATTTGATCATTAAGAATATTAAATAGTTCTTGTGAGTGTTAAGTAGACATCTGCTGCATTCAGACATATCGACTGTATCTCGGGAACAGCTGGTTCTAGACATAAATTGTTATAAAATATTATTAAACAATCCCTAACATTAAGAGATGAGGTTTTATTATTATTATTATTATTATTATAACACATGTTTAACACTGTTTCAACAGTACATTTGTCTTCAATTTATGTTTAAAAATTGTATACAAGTATAAAAGTTTTAAGTTGTATGTTGCATGCTCAAGAGTAAGCAATCCTAAGAATTTATTCTTTGCTGTTATAATGAAAAAAAAAAAAAAAAGAAATATTGTTTACCATGAAGTCCTATAAAATTAAATTTAGTTAAAGAAATTATTAAACCACAAAGTAGGGTTTTTGTCAAAGTTATCTTTCCAAACAAATCAGCTTATTCAAATTTCATTGATTGGTTTGCAAAATTGAATGAAATGTAGAGTTTGTAAATCTTGACAAAAAATGATAGTGATAACATGAACAATACTAAATACTGTGAGGATTCTAGCATGTTGCAAAAAACATTTTAGTTTCTTAAATTGCATTCTTTGATATAAAATATTGGAAAAGTTACAAGAATCCTTTTATTTATTTATTTTTTTAATTCTTGTCAAATTCATGTATTTTGATACAAGGTAGGTGTATAAAATATAATTTTAAATATTAATTTCTCTCTGAGGCTAGAAATTGAAGTCTGAAATATGAATTAAGGCATTTTTCTATAAACCAGGGTAGTGCATGTGTGTACCTCACTCTCCCATTTCAGTTTTGGGAGATGTGGGGTGTGAATCATTTTTCCCAACAATTAATATCTGATTCCCAAGAGTTTCCTCCTATCTCTTGCTAAGGGAATTTGTTTTCAACTTTTCTTTTCTTCACACACACACACACACACACACACACACACACACACACAGTTTACTTATATCAGTCAAGACTTAATTCAAATCCTAAATTTGGTGAATAATAAAATCAATCTGATCTTGCTTCTGACATTTGCTCTGGTCAGTTGTTATTGTTTCAGTGGGGGCAGATGATGATATCTGGAATAAATTTTTAAATGTTAAACTGTTTTTGCTTTAGTGTTGTCCTGATTGACAATAGAAACCTACAAATTCTACTAATTCACAATTAATGAAGCTACAAAAGGCACTGCAACAGAAAAACAAAATAGCACTTGCAATTTATTGTTTGCTGCTGATAAAAACCATCTTTTTAGCTATTTGTTTAAGTTGCACCAATAAATTGGTTGATAATCAGTTAGGACTGCAGAGCAAATTTACTTCCTTTTTGACCTCAAAACACATCTTAATTGTTCACCAAAAATGTTAAAACTTTACAAAATAAGAATGTTTTCCTTTTTAATTTCCTTTATTTTTTATTTTAATCTTATCATTCATAGTTGTTAGTCATGAGAGAGAAAAACCATTATATTTGTTTGAGAAATAGCTAAAATATTGAATTTCTTTTTTTCTTTTTCAAATGAGTAAAAAAAATATATTTTTCTGTGGTATGCATGTATGTATCTGTTTGTATCTATGTATGTCTCTCTCTTTATTTATATATATATATATATATATATATATATATATATCTCTATCTATCTCTAGTTATCTCTATCTCTATTTATCTCTATCTAGTGAGCCAGACAAACCTACCCAGGTTTCACCTAAGTGGATCGTCAGTGAAAGCTTTTTTTCCCTCGAGATTGATTTGATTATTAGCAAATCAAAAATTCGAAGGTTTTTCAAAACAAGTGTAGTTACCTATATTTATATAATGGTGAGGCTCGTGCTGTGGCCCTAGACATCTCCAAAGCGTTTGATAGGGTTTGGCATGCCGGCTTTCTTCGTAAGCTCCAGGGTTATGGTATTACAGGTCGATTGTTTGATCTAATACAATCATTCCTGTCAAACCGTGAATTGAAGGTCGTTCTCAACAGATTCTCCTCCAGTTCCTATCTTACGAACGCAGGTGTTCCCCAAGGCTCCATCATTGGCCCCGCTCTATTCCTTATTTTCATCAATGACCTTCCTGATGCCATAGATTCCCAAGTTGGCATCTACGTGGACGACACTACAATTTACTCCTGCCTCAAAAACAAATCTAGTGTCGGTGACAAAACTAACCTGGCCATGCGTCTTGAAATGGACCTCCAATCGGTTGTTAATTGGGGCAAGAATTGGCTGGTCAACTTTAACGCCTCAAAAACTAAACTACTCTCTATTAATCACCATAGAGATCCTTCCCTGCCCCCCATTAGAATGTCTGATAGTCAACTTCTTGAGAGCAACTCCCTGCATCTGCTCGGTCTCACGTTGATGGCTGACCTGAGATGGAACAAATACATTGAGTTAATTGCTTCTTCCACCGCAAGGAAAGTTGGCTCTCTGTGCCGCGCCAGGAAATTTTTCTCCCCAGAATCGATACTTCAAATATACAATTCAACCATTCGCCCTTGCATGGAGTATTGCTGCCATATATGGTCTGGAGCACCTTCTGTTTACCTTGGAGTTCTTGACAAGATCCAGAGATGGATATGCAATGTAATTGGCCCTGATCTGGCGTCTCATCTACAGTCACTCTCTCACAGACGCGACGTCGCCTCTCTCTGTCTTTTCTATAATTACTTTCATGGTAATTGCTTCGATGAGCTGGTTTCCCAAACTCCATGAATTCAAGTGCCCTACGAGGCTGGCATCCCGCTCTCACCCTTACACTGTAGAAACTTTTAAATGTAGCCGTCTCTTCTACTCCAATAGCTTCATACCTCACACCTCTCGCCTGTGGAACACCCTTCCCAATTACTGTTTCCCTGAGAGCTATAATCTCCAACTATTCAAATGTAATGTCAATCGACACCTCCAGTTACCTTGATCTATCCACTATCCTTCTCCTCATCCTTTCTTCTATCACTCCTATCTGCTCTCGCTCCAAATCTTCTGCAACACCCTGCATCCTAGTGGCTTCACGCCTTGCTCGGGGTGTAATGTTTAAATATATATATATATATATATATATATATATATATAGGAATGACAAATTTAAACATTTTAGTTAAATAACCTTGAAAAATGTAACAAATCAATTTTCCTTCTCAGTGAGTGTTAAGAATTCTTCTCTCTTCATTCAATTTCTATATGAAAAATGTCCTAATTCTAACTATTCACAATTAAGTTTTTAAAGTCTTGACCAAAAAAATTGTCATTTACTATTACCTGTCTTGTGTTGTGACTAAATTTTTGGTGTTCATAATTTTTTAAATTCTCTCTTGTATTTTCAATTTAATTTAAGAAGTCAAAAACACAACACTTATTACATTCATGTTTTTTTGTTGTGGCATTGTTTGTTAAATTAAAATTCAAAGTTCTTACAATTAGATTCTAATGTCTTTCGGACCTCATATTGGGTGAACTAATCAGTCAAACCATCATTAAATCTGCGAAATGACCAAAGGAAAAAAAAAAAAAAATGCAGACCCCTACCTAAACGGTAAATGACTGTCTTCTGTCTTAAATAAGACACAGAGCAAATATGCTACCCAGCGACCATACTCGTAGACAAATTTCAAGACTGCTACTCTAGTTTCATTTACTATGATTGTCAGGTGACCAGATTGCAAATGAATAGAAGAATTATGGTTGCAGGGTGAAGAGAGAAAAAACCCATGAACAGGTGTCACTCATATAAAAATCAGCAAAGACCATTTCACTATTTGATTGGAAAAACTGGATCAGTTCAATAAAGCGCCTGGAGACACCGTAACTTTTCAGCTTGTGGAGAAGAATGCCAAACACTGTCAAAGGCTTTTGATATGTCCAATGCTACAGCTGGGCTTTGCCATTTTTATCAAGAGCATGATAGACTGTTTCTGTATTTATTGACAGATGACCTGGAAAAATAAAAGCCATATTGCTTACCTAAGAAAAGGCTCGGCAATGAGAGATGATGAAGCAATTCAGCTTTCATTAAGGCCTCTAGGAGTTTCCCAAAAAGTGGTAGAAGGCTAACAGTGTGATAGCTGGAAGGGTCTGAAACAACAAATGTTGCCTTCCAGCAGGAATGAAAGCAGGAGGTAGCAAGGCATTTATTATACGGTTTAGAGAGAACAGGAACCAGTCCAGGTGCACACTTCTTAAGGACTATTACAGGGATACCATCAGGCCCACATGCTTTTTGGGGATGTTGGTTAGAGATGATAGCAGAAACCATAGAAGGGGTTATATGCATATCACTCAACAGAGATTCAGTTCTAAGTGGGAAGTTAGGCAGGGATACTCCAGATGAGTCACGGGTAGGGTTTCACGAAAATTTCCAGGCATAGCATTCTGCTTTATCAGCAGAGGGTGTTTTATACTCTTCTCCATGTGAGTGAGTGTGTGAGAATATATATATATATATATATATATATATATTTTTTATATTGATATATATATAATATATATATTATATATATATATATATATATATATATATATATATATATATCTATCAATAAAACAGTTTTATCCAGTCAAATTCCAGACTTGGCCAGAAAACTGTTATATAAAAGAAAGTGCTCAATACATGATGCAAAAAATTGACAGTCTAGTGCTGTTAAATATTAATTTTTTTTTAAGAATCATTTTAATTGAACTTCAAGTAAAAATTTTGTCAAATCCTCTCAAACTAAAGTTCTACCCTCTCTGGAATGATGTTAAACTGAAGTGAGTTGATCAGTAATTCAGTTACTTTAATTTGCAAGTAAAAATAAATGCAGAAAGACAAACAACCTTGAATAATGAATTCGTTGTAAATGGAAATTAATGAATAATCCTTAAACTAAGGCTGAAATTTCTGTGTTGTCATTAATAATGATGAAAATTCAGCTGCTAAGAAAGTTGGTTCACTGTGTTATGCAAGACACTTTTTCTCTCCCAAATCTGTCTTACATATCTGTTTACCATTCTTCCATGCTTAGAATATTACTGCCACATATGGTCCAGTGCTTCTGCTATTTGCCTTGAGCTCATTGATAAAATCAAAAGAAAAATTAAGATTATTGGTCCTGATCTAGTGGTCCAACTTCAGTCACATTATCATCTCTATAACGTTACCTCCCTGTGTCTTTTCTATAAATACTTTCATGGCAGTTGTTTCCAATAAGCTCTTTGCTATGGTACCTAGACTTTATGAATTTAAGTGCAGTACTAGACTGGCATTGAGATCTCATCAATTTACAGTTGAGCTGGCTAGATGTAGCTGTAATTTCTATGTTAAGAGTTTTTCTTGCACTTTTTGCTTGTAGAAATTCGTTCTGACTCTATGCTTTCCAGCCAACCTTAATCTCCCAAAATTTAAATGCAATGTCAATTATTATCTATTGTCCTTCTGATTACTTTTTTCTCTTCCTGCTCATTAGTAATGATTCTGTTCCTGATTTTTCACACCCAGCAACACCTTGTTTCTTAATGGGATTACTGCCTTGCTTGGGATGAAAGAGATTTTTAAAAAGGTATCTGTTGGTATGACTTTCAACTGATTAATTAGTGCAACCCTAATGTGGTGTGAGGCACAGGTTTCTGTGTAAGTGAGCAGTTTACTCCAAAACACTCCGTAATTGGTCATAATTTTGTTGTCAAGATAATCATCTACCTCCTACCCCGATTTCATGGCATTTATGGCATTGTCATCTTTTAACCAATCCTTTGACATTTTGTCATCTTTTAACCAATCCTTTGACATTTTGTCATCTTTTAACCAACCCTTTGACATTTTGTCATCTTTTAACCAACCCTTTGACATTTTGTCATCTTTTAACCAACCCTTTGACATTTTGTCATCTTTTAACCAATCCTTTGACATTTTGTCATCTTTTAACCAACCCTTTGACATTTTGTCTCCTTATGTAAGTATAATAAATATCTATATTCTATTTATAGAAAAGATGTGTACTAAGTATAATGTTCTCTGCCACATGGCCAAGTTTTTGAGAGCATGGTTGTCTTGCATCAGTTTGCCATGAGAAAGTTGCCCAGCTTATCTTAAAATCAATGTTTGAAATTGTTTTTCTGGGCTTGAACATAACCTCTAACCCAAGTGGAAAAGTATTCAACTCTCTTAACCACTTCATTTTCTGTATTATTTTCTCACATGGCCTCTCTCTCTCTCTTTTCTACAAATATTTTTCATGGTAATTCTTCTGATGAGCTTTCCTCCTTGGTGCTATGAATTTAAGTGTGCTACTAGATGCGCAATTAGGTGTCAATGTTTGACTATTGAACTAGCTAGATGCAACCATATATACTGTTCTAATATTTTCTTTTCTTGCCTGTGGAACTCCTTTCCATTTCTTACTTCCATGCCACCTACAATCGTCAAAAATTTAAATGCAATGTCAATCACCATCTTGTGTGTTCCTGAATCTCAGTTCCTTTATTGTCCTTTCTCCTCACTAAAATCTTCTCATTCTGTTTAACTCTTTGTAACCCTATTGTATTCTCATGGCATTATTGCCTTGTATTGAGTGAAATCATTAAAGAAAATCAAATTCAAAGTGTTGGAAGAGATGTATTAATATCAAGTAAATATTGCAGGTTTTACATGTTACTGAAGGTGATGCAGGCCTCTTTTCTGTGGCAATTGTCTTGAATACTAATTAGTAACAAAAGGGAGCTTATTACCACATCTGTTTAAAAATGATGCATATTTGTAATTTATATGTCCATGTTAATTAAATTCTTAATTGTATAATATAAATCATTGATTAGTATATAATTTATAGTGAATGGTACAAAATTTATGACTTTAAAAACATATTTTAAAACTATATATTTACATCATATACAAATATATTAAAATAAATGGAGAGGAAGAACAAAGAAAAAGATATTACTTGCAAGTGAGGAATTGCAAAAAAAAAAAAAAAGTTATAGCCTTGCTCTTCAGAGCTCAGTTAACAAGATCTAAATATGGTAACCAAAAAAGGAAATCGGGAGAATTACTACCAGAGAATTGGTAGGAATAAATAATATAGATTATATTTATACCTAGCAACCATTTTTTCTGCTTATAAAGGGAAGGTTGCTTAGACTTAATATATAGGGTTTCAAGCACTTGCTAATAGTAATCCACATGTATTCTACTATGGGTGGTGGGGGAATCTCTGGTAAAAGATGAGGTACAAATTAGATTATTACATTTATTAAATTATTTTTTATTGCTGATTCTCTGGTAGTGTTATTTTTTTCTTTCCTTTCCCTATTTTTAGTTGTTCACATATTTGCCTTGTCCTTGTTTTGAAGAGCAATGAGGGATGACTATACAGTTATTTGTTTTTCTTCTCTTTGCTCTACCTTCATTTCTTTACACACACACGCACACACACGCACACACACACACACACACACACACACACACACACACACACACACACACACACACACACACACATCTATCTATCTATATTTAAGATGTCCATTTTTAAAGCCATGTGGACTCTCAAGGTGATTTTTCAATGTATGATGGCCTAACAGTTTAAAAAATTAATCCCCACATGGTTTTGGTGGTGAAAGTTTGTGCAGAACCAGCCACACTTTTTGGTAGAACTGATGAAAGAAATGGTGTACAGTGTACCACATAATCCAAAAACAGCTCTTCACAGAATTTTTTTCTTTTCCTAGACTGGTTGCCAGCCAAGGCAGCAGAGTTCTCACAGTGACCTTAGCTGGAATTTGAACACAATAGTTACTACTGTTAGTGCATTTCTGTATAACTTATGCTTAAGCTTAGTAGAAATTGTTCATAAAATGTTGCAGAACCTATTTAGTTGTATCAGTGACTTACATGAATTGTTATTCACCTTCAAAAGTGTTTGCAGCAGTAATAATTGGCAGCCTACACATAATTAGTTTGATCTTCATATCAGATCAGTATAAGCTAATAAAAAAAAAAGGGGCCTGTCATGTGGTTTGAAAGTTACCCCCACTACATCACAAAAAAGTGGGTAAAAAAAGTAATGAAAACCCCTGCTCGACTATATACTACATAGTGGGGTTTAGAGAATAAAATGTCTGTTAAAGATGATATGGCTCTTTGGTAGATTCCACTTCAATCACTGAAGTTAGGTCATATGGATGGAAATTACTTTTAAGGGGTCTGTTATACGTACAGGAATGAGAATTAATCAAATGGAATTGAAGGAGGCTGAAGAGCCTACCAGCTGAAACCCTGTGATTGCAAGGTAATTGATTTGAAAGGATCAATGTTGCACCTCTGTCATTTACTGTGTTTCTCTGTCTGTGACTTCTCTCTGATCCTCTCTCTCCCCTCTCTGATCCTCTCTCTCCCCTCTCTGATCCTCTCTCCCCTCCCTCTCTCCCCCTCCCCTCTCCTCTCCTCCCTCTCCCCTCTCTGATCCTCTCTCTCTCCTCTCCCCCTCCCTCTCTCTGATCCTCCCTCTCTCCCTCCCTCTCTCCTGGCAGCCAAGATCCTCCCTCCCTCTCTCTGGATCTCCTCCCTCCCTCTCTGACCCCTCCCTCCCTCTCTCTCATGACTTGAATCCCTCCTCCCTCTCTCTGTGACTCCCCTCCCTCTCTCTGTGACTAAAGCTCCCTCCCTCCCCTCTCTCTGTGACTCCCTCCCTCCTCCCTCTCTGTGACTTGCTCCCTCCCCTCCCTCTCTCTGTGACTTATTCCCTCCCTCCCTCTCTCTGTGACCCTCCTCCCTCCCCAAAGGAATGTGAAAAAAGAAAAGTGAAAAAGCTCCTCCTCCCTCTCTCTGTGACTTCTCCTCCCTCCCTCTCTCTGTGACTTCGCTCCCTCCCTCCCTCTCTCTGTGACTTCGCTCCCTCCCTCTCTCTGTGACTTCGCTCCCTCCCTCTCTCTGTGACTTCGCTCCCTCCCTCTCTCTGTGACTTCGCTCCCTCCCTCTCTCTGTGACTTCGCTCTCTCTCTCTCTCTCTGTCTCTCTGACTTCGCCGCTCTCTCTCTCTCTCTCTCTGTCTCTCCTGTGACTCTCTCTCTCTCTCTCTGTCTCTCTGTGACTTCGCCGCATCTCTCTCTCTTTTTTTTCTCCTGTCTTATAATTCTCTCTAGCAGCTTTTCTCTCTCTCTCTTCTTTCTCTGTGTTAAAATAATTTTTTTTATTTTTTCAGCTTTTATCCTTAGAAATGTGTTAAAATAATTTGTTTTATTTTTTCCTTGTATCCTTAGAAATGTTAAACTAAAGCCTTTAGCTTACAAGTCTACAAATTTAACCATGGAGCCATTTCTTTTTGCATAATGAAAATAGTCACTTTATTTTGTATTGTACAATTCCTACAATCACCCTATTTGCCTACTCCATTATTCCCAAGCAGTTGCTTCTCTAGATCTCATGATGTCTGGAGTTAGGAGATGAGTCAGCCGCTTACTAACTGGACAGTCCCTGGCAGAACTGCGTTGCTGGGGTGATGCAGTATTGCATCATGGCAGCAGAAAACCATAGTACAGTTGTTGCTGTAATTTTACCTTTTGATAACCACTGCTTTTTTGCTTTGATGAACACTTGAATTTTCAGAGGCTTTTTCCTCTTTCTATATCAGTTTTATTGATGGCAGATTTTGTATCTCATTTTTGATTCTTTTCTTGGAATTATTTAAGCTGTGGTCTTGGGCACAGGATCCCAAATATTTTGTAAGTTTCTCCTCTGTTTTCTTTCTTTTTACTTTTTATATCTCTAAGCGATTTAAGTAACAAAATACTTATTACTTTTGCCTCATACTATTGTTTTTACTAATATGAAAATTTCTATTTTCTTCTTGTCTACAAAGCAAAAAAAAAAACCTACTTATAAGCTACTTATAAACTGCTGTATTCAATGGCATAATCTCCATTTAAATTTAATATTGCAATATTAAGTTTATCAACAATCTTTAGCTTACCAGAATCTTGAATATTATATAAATGTTATAATACAGGTTGTGGCAGAAATACCTCCCACATTTTAAAGGTTGATAAAATTATCAAGGTATCTGCTATTAACAAAAAATATTTCACTGTTGTTTAAACAAAGGGCTACAGTTTTTAGTCGTTTCATTTTAAAAATGACACCCTCTAAATGGTGGCCTTTTATTCAACATACACTTTTGTAGATGATGTCTAAAGTTTTCCATCGCCTAGAAGTTTATCTTCCAGTTTTCTTATTTTTAAGGGTTGAACCCTGAAATTTTCAACCCATAACATTATTGATTTTCTATCCAGGAAAGCATCATTCTGACATAACATGATATCATTATGAAAAGCTATGTGTTGCAATTACAAATTCACCAGTTTTAAAACATGCTTCAGCAGCAAACACATGGTGTGTACTGGTTCAAGTCATCATGGTAACTGATTGTATCTGGAAAAAAAAAATGTTAAGACATTAACAAGATGAAAAACTTGCTACTTACCTAAGTTCACTAGCACTACACAAGTGACCATTTAAAATGCGAGAGACATTTCTGCTGCACCCTGTAATTATTTTATATATTATGAAAGGTAAAAGCGGGGGTTGCCATCATATACAGTATTAACTTTACAGTTTTTTTATTTTTTTTATTTTATTTATTTATTTATTTATTTTTTTTTTTTTTGTTACAAATTTGATTGCATTGTATTACATCTAACAGTGCTGTTTCCAAAGTGAAGGCTGCTGTCCCTTTGGGGATACTCATTTAGGTGGTGTTGAATGAATTTTTCTCTTATTTTTATGTTGTAAATAGGTTCTTGTCATGTGTCCCAACAATTACATTTATTTGTAAAAGTTGGAATGTTACTAGTTAAATATATTCAGATAGCTAAATTGTCAGCTTATAAAATATTGTCCCTATCACCTGACTGCTAAAAGTATTGAAATATTGGTATTATCGATTGGGGGTTCTCAACAACAAAAAAGCTCTTACCTGAAAAATACATTTGTTTTTGTTAGTTAAATGATCATGGTGGTGGGGGTGTTGATTGAATTTCTCTAAGCTCTTAAATGTTAAACTCTTCAAATCTGTAACTTGTTTAATGTGAATCCTTAGTCACATGATCAGATGCTACTCACTGATTGAAAGATGAAATTTCATGCTGCACTGTTTTGATATATATCTAAATAAAATTGTCCTTCCTTCTTGTCAGTTTATTCTGGAATTATTTAAAGGTATTTAGTCAAGCCTCTGTGTGCATGTGTATATATATATATATATATATATATATATATATAGTGATAGAAATTAGGAGGATTTGAGATAATTATAATTAATTCATCGAGTCTAGAAGAAACCTCAACAGAATGCAGAAAGCACTGGACGGCCATTTCGTCCTATATTTGGGACTCGTCAGCAGTGCGCATCCACTACTGAGAATTGAAACCCGGACAGTTACGTTATCAGGCAAATGTCATACCAGTTGGTATGACATTTGCCTGATAACTGTCCAGTGCTTTCTGCATTCTGTTGAGGTTTCTTCTAGACTTATATATATATATATATATATATATATATATATATATATATATATATATATATATATACTAAACATTCTAGTTGCTTCAAGATTGTGAGAACCTGAAACTGGAGTAGTGATTCAAGCTGTCCTCTTTTAAGTGTTGACATTGTCTTTTGCTCTGTTTAGATAGTCTAGGCAAGTAGTTCCCAAACTTTTTTTTTTCTCTGGGCTGCATTTTCATAATGAAAATTTGTTCTCACCTCACCAAATTTTATGTGATGATAAAAAGTACATTTAAAAATAAAAATGACAACTAGTAGTAAGTTAAATATAACACAAATAACTCATAATGTGATTAAAGTACACAAATTTAATGAAAGGTATGATCTTGTTTTTGATGAGTTATCTCCTAATTTGAGATAAGTAAACTTTCATCTCATCAACAATAATTATTTATAACTATTTATACTGAGACTCATGCATGCAATTACAAGTACTCCATAATATTTTAAATTTATAAATCATATTTATTTTTGACATATGAATTTCTTGAGACTTTTGAGATTTTGATTGTCTTTCAATCATTCCACCTCACCTGCTATCCTCTTCTGCCACAACTATGAGATGCACCACACCATTTGGAACCATTGTTTAGGCATTGAACACTTTAATTTACTGCATAAGTAGGTAGGTGTTTTGCTTTTTTTTTTTTTTTTTACTTTCTTGTTTGTGATTTGGTTAGTAGTCTGTTGGATGCACTAATATTGTTTTTATATATATAATATTAGTGGTAAATATACACATACATATGCAAAATATATATATATATATATATATATACATAGGTGCATACACATATGAATTTGTAGGTCTGATGAATTGGATCGTATTTATGATTCCAATGGAATAAATTATGACCATGGAATATTAGTGTTTAAGTCTTTTTATATATATATATATATATATATTTATTTATTATTATTTATATAATTATTATTATTTTAATTATGTCAATTTCAATTTCAGAGAACATGACAATTCATAAGCATTATTTTTACATTGGGGAATTTTTTAAGTTACATGTTTGAATGTGTTGTTTTTTTTTTTTTTTTTTATTATAGTTGATAAAGTTAAGATTTGTTAGAATAAGTCATATGTCTGTTCCCACTCTTGGGAACAGACATATCAGTAAATTGCTGATACCCACTGGGTATCAGCAATTTACTGCTTACATTTTTTCATTTTTTTTTCCTTTTTATGTATATTTAACACAGGTGTAACTTTTCTATGTTTTTGTGCTTGTGCAGCTATGTGTACGTCTCTGTGGGTGTGTGTGTGTTCATACATATGCCTGTTTGGGAAAACATGATCATTTTACCACCTTTTTTTTTTTTTTTTTTGATATTAATGTTTAAGTGATGAATATTTTTTACACACAATATTAATGTATAAATGTATAATATATATATATATATATATATATATATATATATATATATATATATATATATATGTACACACATACACCCATCTGCACACATGCACATATCTTCACTGGGTTATTTCATTTTTAAATGTTAAATTTAAAGTGCATATGTCTGTTTATACAGCTATGTATATGCACACATGAACATCTACAGGTATGCATAAATGCACATACATGTACACTGATGTCTGCTTTATTAATAAACTAGTGTTTAAATGCAGAAGTTATTTTTTTAATTATTTTTACATTGTTATATATACTCCCATGCATACATGCACATATATGTAATTAAAATAAGTGTATCTGTCTATATTTCTAAGATGAGGTATTATGTACACTATTTACATTATTTGGACTGTTGTTCTCATCTTTGTTGCCATATTTATTACAACCACCTGCAGGTCGAAACATTGTAATAAATATGGCAACAAAGATGAGGACAATAGTCTGAATAATGTAAATAGTGTAAAATAAGTGTATGCTTATATTAACATTTAGTGTTTCATTCTTATTTTTGTTTATATTTAATGGTTAGTAGTTTATTTGTTCTTGTCTGTTATATTTTAAGGTACTAATTATTGAGGGAGTTAGGTTTGTTCATTTTTTGGCATTCATTTATGTCTGTACATGCATCCATATGTACATATACATTCATATATGTGTGTATGTATGTTTAATATTTGTTTATTAATAAATTAAGTTTATATTTGTTTCTTTTATTTATTTAAAGTTTGTATTATATTTTTATTTATATTGATGGCAAAGTAAATATTTTTTATATGCCTACATTTACCTATTATGTCAGTTTTATTATATAGGAGTTTATTTTGGTTTTTAAAACTAATTATTGCTAAAAGTGTGATTATTGGTATAGTATCTTTTTAATTTAATATAATTCACTCTATAAATACTGAAATATATTTTTTCCGTAAGATAGAAAATGATCTTAGTTGTGGAATAAATACTCATAAATCCATTTCAGCAACTACTAATTCAGTACATTTGCATTATAAACACAGCATTAAGCAAAATTAGATAAGGATAATTTTGTCCTTACTATCATCTATATATAAAATTCTGTGACTTTCGTTCATCTGTCACACCCTCTAAAATAGCCATATGTTGACTGATCAAAACCACATTTTGGCAAGAAGTCCAAAAAGATAAACGGACACAAAGTACAGTTGGTTTTATTAGAACGTGTAGCTTAGTACAATACAAAAGTTTTCATTAATTTTTGTGGGGTAAAAATTAATCAAAATTAAAAAAGCAAAAAATCAATTGGTTTGTGAAATTGAATGAAACGTAGTTTGTAAATCTTGACAAATGTTAGCAATAACTTCAATAATACAAAATACTGTGAGGATTTCATTTGAAATTCATTAAATTAATGTCATGTTATGATTAGGTATTTAATCAGGCTGTGAGTTGTAAAAATTTTAGAACTTTGCCACAATGAATATGCAACTTGTGCATCTCAGCAACAACATCCATGTCAAAGATTAAAATTGTTGGTCAATTTAAAACAAATTGTGAATGTTTGCAATTCAAGTTTCTGAACAGCAACTAAGCAGTTTTCAATACCTGAGTTGACTGTATATCCTGGATATGAGATAAATTATTGCCTTCCTTCCTTCTTGGAAGGATCTATAAACTGAAACTCTAAAATTTATTGCAAAAAAAAAAGATTGTCAGTGAATGCAAGAAGAACACTAAAATTGTGCTGTGTCAAACAATGTGCAATATGCAAGGTGCTCCGTAGTGTCTGTTGTCGATTTCAATCTTGTTAGGAATGATTGCTAAAAACAACTCCCTTCCCAACTTTATAGACAAATCGTACAGATGCATGCTGGAATTTCTTCCTAACCAATAAAATGAAGCACTTCTCAATCTTGTGTCCTGTTACTGGTTTCTCTTGTCCTGAAATCAGAAAGTTACAATTGGTTAAAAAACATCAATCAATCAGTGGAAATGTTATGGTATTTGTGGAAGAATTTTTTGAACTGATTCACAATCACAAAAATCGAATTTATCTTAAATGGCCACTCTTCTAGATCTTTTTGTTGCATTAATGTAGGTGTTCCCTAGGTCCCTATCACTGGGCCTGTGTTGTTCTTAATTTTAATCAACAACCTTCCTGATGGCATCAGTTCTCAACTCTGTATCTATGCTAATGACACAACTATTTACTTCTGTCATAATAGTCTGATCAGTTTGATAAGGTCAAATTGGCAGCTGATAAAAAAAAAACACGTACATTCTATTAACTGGGGCAAGGAATGGCTTGTTAATTTTTACATCTCCAAAATCAAACTGCTTTCTTTTAATTAACTGAGAGAAATCTTTTTGCCTTTCATTGGCATGACTGATGCTAACCTCCAGGAGAGTAACTCCTTGCACCTTCTCAGGCTAACATTTTCTGGGAAAGTTTGTTCACTATGTTGTGCTAGACAATTTTTTCACACTCAAGTCTACCATTTGTTCTTGCTTTGAATATTGTTGCTACATCTGGTCAGTGTTCCTGCTATGAAATAATTATCTAATGTGATTGTTCTTGAGATATAGTTGTTGTTTAGTGCCTCACTGATTCTGTGGGTAATGGCAGTTAGTATATTGGTAGTTAGCAGTGGATTGGGCTGATTGAAACCCGTACTGTCAAAATCATTAAAATACACACAATGAGGAGCACACTTGAAAAGACACAGCTTTTTATTATCTTTAAATAATTTTAGATAATAAATTAAAAATTTTTGATTAAAATCCAAAGAAGATTATAACCTTGTTGTAAGGTAGCTTCCCTGTGCCTTTTTTATAAATAATTTCATGGTAATTGTTTTGATGAACTTTAATCTATGGTACCTGTATTTTATGAATGTAAGTGTAGTACTAGATTCACGGCAAGATCTCGTCGTCTTACAGTTGAAATGGCTAGATTGAACCATACGTTCTATGCTGATGGTTTCTTCTATTGCTCTTGATGGTAGAACTCACTTACCCAGTCAACTTTGATCTGCAAAAATTTAAATGCAGTGTCAGTTGTCTTAATTCTTGTTCTTTTATTTTATTGTTCTCTCTTCTTAATAGTGTTTCTTTTTTATTTCTTATATTCTGTAACACTTTGTAACCACTTGCATCTTAGTGGCTTTATTGCCTTGCTTGGGGTGAAATGATTACAAAGAATTACTTGAATGTATGCCTTTTGTGTGTGAACACTGTTCTTACTTTGAACTTGTTGCTTTGCCTAGTTTTTACTTGTGTGATGAAACTAAAATTTTGTTAGAATCAGTGACAGCAAGTGTGGAGAAAAAAGACCAGAACCACAGAATGCCATGAAAATGGTGACTGGTAAACTTATTCTCTTGGGTGGCTTTTAGTGGAAATGGAATGTGTCTTTTGTTTAAAATTGTTGGAACTATGAAAAAGAGCACCATATTTTTAATGAGAATCTGAAAGATTTTGTAAAGTACCTTTTTGGAAGATTATATTTCACTTTCTAACATGATCTATGTACCATGTCCCTTCAGGATGTAGGTGATCATAGCTCTCCACAATTTCCTGGCCTTTATAGCTCTTAATAAATTTTGTCTTTGTTTTATCTCTCCTAAACCTTGCTCTGCCATTCATTTACCTAAACTCTCTAGGTAGGTTATGCATAGTTTTCAACTGTCCTCTGAGTATTAATTTTTTTTTTCTTGTGTGTTCTAGAAATTCCAACAATTTTTTTCCTGATATTAAGTATAAGTGTGCTTTTTGCTTCCATTTTCTCTAAAAAAAAAAAAAAAAAAAAAATTATTGCTCACATGTTCAATCTATGGTATTCTCAGCATCTTTCTGTAGAACCACATTTCTGTTGCTCCAAAATTTTTCATCTATATTCTAAAAACAAACAAATGTACTGGCCAAAAAAAATTGGCTCAAAGACAGCAAGATCAATATCTTTGGCTTGCAATCAGCTGGGACAATGTGCCATAAACTTTTAGTAGATTTACTATGAAAACCTGTTTAACATTATTGACTAGAATTGATATGGTATTGACTATTAACTGAAGCTTGTAAGTAATTTGGTTTTGACCTATTTTCTTCCAGTTTCCTAATGTCACTGTATTGAATAAAGTTTCTGAAATTGGTTGCATACTAATTCAGTGCAGATGATCATATTCTTCTTTTTTTTTTTGTGTGTGTATATATATATATATATATATATATATATATATATATATATATATATTATAATTTTTTAATATTTGAAAAAGGAATTCTATTTTAAATAGAACTGAACTGCACAGATAATTTTTTTTTATCTTGTGCAATTAAGAGTGTGCAGAAAAGTTCTTTCCCGGAACAAGAAAACTTGAAGTTTGCATTCTAAATTTAATAAAGACCTGCCACTGTTAGTGAGATGTAATAATTTTTATTTTAAGAAATTAGTTGCTTTTAGAATAAATATAAAACAATTTAAATGAAAAACTTTCCAAAAAACCTAACCCATTATCCCAGACTACAGTTCTAACATGTCCAGGACAGTGTTAATTTATAGTCTTGTATGTATGTCAGGTTTGATAGTATCTGTAATGTAATCATCATGTGCCAGTAAAAGTTGTCATTGGCAACTGTTATCTTTATTCTGAGATTGAATCAGCTTATCAATGTTAATCTGTTTTGTCGTTACCATAGTTTTTTGTCTAGTTCAGTTTAGCATTCATTAGAAAATTATTAAAAAAAATAGCCTCATTCTCAGTGTCAAACCTTGTAAACTTTTTTTCTTATTTTCTGGATCCTTAAAAATTCTGTGGATTTTATCCATTCTCCTGCCTCTGCTCTTCTTTCATTCCATTTTTACCTGTATCTTCTCCTTCACTCCCTCTTACACCTTTGCATTGTTTCTTTTAAATAAAAGCTTGGACAAGCAAATTTTGTTTTGCATCTTTCATATTTTGCTTTCTCATAATACATTAAATAAATGTGTCACATATTTAACACCCCCCCATTCCTCTGTGCATTCAAACTTCCTCTTAGTCTTTTGATATTCTGCCAGAAAAACCAAATACCTGGATAAGAGTTAAATTGAACAAGCAAATAAGCTGTTGTACATTGGAATCAAAATTTTGAAAATATATGGAGATAATGAGACTGTGGAAAAGCTTTTATGAACAATGTGTTTCACTTCAAGGTGCTATATTGTGTGGAGGAGAAATATGTTGCCTGTAAAAGATTTCCCATGTTGTCTCATCTTAACTTTTGTTTGGATATTATCACACATACGCAATCACATACGAGTGATTAAAAAAAAATAATTTTTAGGTAAGTTACATTTATATGTAAAAGTGATCAATATCAAAGTTGACCCCAAGTGGAAACAGTTTTGCATGATTGAACAATCTTCAAGACTAAAGACTCCATTCAAATACTGTTGACACTTAGTGTGGGTATCGGTGTCCAAAATATATATATATATATATATATATATATATATATATATATTTTTTTCTCTATTTTTTTCACCTTCCCTTTTCCTCCTCTTCCTTGCATTTCTGAGAAATACTTTTCTATGTAGATTTGTCATAAAGCAACACTAACTATAGCGTGGCAGGAATACTAAACTCTTTTTAAAAGTTGTTGGGCTGATGTTATTTTAAAAATGTTTAACCTGCTGTACTCTCTGACCTTCTTCAGGTCTTTGATCCTGGTAACTTTCAGAGTATTTCAAACTAGACCCTTATTTAATTCCCATCAGTAGATTGTTCTCATTCCACTGTCATGTCTAAGGATATAGGGTAGTACTTCTTCTCAATTATTTCTAGTTCTGTTTCTATTGAATCTCAGCTTATCCATTTTAAGTAACCCAGACACTGAACTCATAAATACTATCTCATTAAATTCATTAACTTAAACTTTATTCCTTTAGTCTCTTGTCCTATGGGATAATCCAGAATTTAGAATTTGAAGTTATGTTCTTAATTCTGTCTAGTATTTTTACTTTCAACCACAGTAGTTAGTGAGCACCATTTTAACCCCATATAGGCCAGACAGCAGCACAATGGCCAATACATGATAGTAACAACAATGACAAGGATATTAGTTTTACTGTAAATCATGTGAATGACTCTTCATCCCAGATATTTAGACATAAAACTGCATAACATTACACACACACACACACACACACACACACACACACAATGGTTATTAATCTGTGTAGACAGGGAATGCTCAGTGTTTTCTTAAAGAACTTCATTTCAGGTTGACTAACATTGTTTTACAAGAATAAGTGGTTTTGAATTTTTTTTTTTTTTTTTTTTTTGCAATCTCTAACATGGCCTCCAATCTGTTGGCCTCTCTCACACAGATTTGGTTTCCATATCAATTAAATTAGGAGTTAACATCCTTATGGTATCCCTTGCCTCTTCTGCTAAACCAGAGTATAACTTTTTGCACTCAGCAAATCAGGGATTGAGCTCTTGACCATCATTTGATGCAACTTGTTCGCCCACTAGGCCATGTCTTCTGTAGGAATATTTAGTATTACAAAGTTAAATCCTTAAACCTAATGATGCTCCTCTGTCTGTCAAAAATCAGTCTTCTATTCTGGTCCATGGACAGTAGAATAACAATCTATCCCCCACTCACTGATTAAATAAAGAGTTTGTTTTGAAATTCTTGGCAGTTACCAATTACAATGAAACTGAAAAGTACAATGGCTGAAATATGGCAATAACAATCAAAATGAAGATACTCGTTTGAACAAATCAGTGTTTAATCATTACCCATCTAAAAAAAAAAAAAATGTCTAAAATGAGATTGGCAGTTCAGGCAATTCTTGAAACAATAATTCATCATCTCAACATTACAAGTCTTTTCATATTCATTGCTTAAAGACTTTAATCACCATATTCTTTGCTCTTCATCATTGAGTCATCTGATTTTGTTGCTATTAACCTCCTTATTAATGAAAACATTGAAAACAGTCAATTATTTCATCTTTATATAGAATAGTTAAAATATATAATCTTTGAACTTTGTCTAATCAAGTGCTTCTAAGAATGATCTGGATTTAACTTTATTTGCAAAAAAAAAAAATTAAATGTTGAAGCACTTTGGACTTAAACTAATTATGTTTATTCACTATTGATTTATTGAAATTTACTGAGACTAATTGCATTGAAGAGGAAATTTACATAAAAGATTTCTAAGCTCTAACATCTATCACTAACTTCTTTAATAAAATAAGAAATGGAAGAGACAGATTTATTGTCTCTTAACCACTCTGTCCAAATGTAAGAATTATTCAACTATTGAATAATTAATGTGGAGATCTTTGGTGAATTGTTTAATAATAATAACCATGTAAATTATTAGTTTTATTTTTATAATTTATATTTTGCCATGGTCTATGTAAGTAAATTGCTGGTAATGACTTTCAAGGGAAAGTAATTGAAGCAAATTTATTGAAACATATGCAGCTGTTAAAATGATAAGAAAGGGTTAACAAACAAGTTCCAACATTTTAGGGGTTTAATTATTTAAATAAAAATCCCTATTAATTTTTATTTAATTAAAAATTAGCTTAATTCTTTAAATCCTTAATTCAGCATAATCTATCTTCGTATAAGATCTGTTATGTACATTTTTGCCACAAACTTAAAAATAAAAACCCCCTTAAAGGTTTCTTCATATAAAATTGGGTCTTATAGGAACCCCTAACCAAGAATAAATTAAGTGTGGTGCAAATATTTTGAGAATTATGATTTCTGTTCATGTCTACAAACAGACACCTGTTCATTTATTTCCACTGCCATACATTGGGCTTGATCCAAAATGTCACGTGTGTGTGTGTGTGTGTGTGTGTGTGTGTGTGGTGGGAAGCTTCTATGTAATCAAGGCATTTTGCTGTAATTAAATATTTTGCATGTACCAGCAAAATATATTTTGTTTTGTTACCTGCAAAATGAACAGCTTCATTGAAAGAAATAGCTACTGAATACAGTTGATCTATTTCTTGTGAACAAAATGCACTACCGTATGTGATTATCACCTAGTATAAAAAGAAAACTTGAAAAACAATATAAGTTGTATTGAAAACCACTTTTGAATTAAAATAATCATTATTGGTACTTTGACATGACTAAATGATAATATTGAAAAAATAATTTCTATGCCTGTTCATGACTAATTGAAATTTTATTGGCAATTCCTACAAGCTTTATTAGAACATTTCATTGAATATATATTGAAAATGGATATTTAGATGTGTAAGCTGTTGTACTTATTTTTGGATAAGTAAATCTATCTTTCAGGCCCCTTTCTCTCCTCCACTTGATGTTTAAGAACTTCTAGTCAAAAGTATTTTCACATGGGTAATTAAAATTGCCAAGAAGCATGCCTAATTAATTTATTTCTGACGTCAATCTTGATGGTGAGTAAATAGTACTTATGTTCATAATTTAATCTAAAAATCAGTGTTATAAAATCTCATGGAATTTCCATAGTATTTTTATTATAATTTCCTTTCATTATTTTGTTACATGATTTTACTTGACAAAAAACAAAAAAATTTGAATTAAACACTTAATGATTTTCTCAGTTTCTGAAAGTTTCAGTATTGTGATGCAAGCAATTAGATATAGCTGAACTAAGATTAAATTTTGACACGTGAAATTTGTTTAGGAATTAAGTGATTTTGAAATTACTTGAAGATTTAGGCATCTGCTTGAATATGTGAATTTTCAATTGAGGCTGCTCAAAAATTCTTAAAGAAATATAATAGAGAGAATGCTAATTCAACTTCAAGGAATCTATGGAATAACAAGAATTTTTGAACTATGTATAATATTCAGTAAAGGCAATGCCTTGTTGAAAACCTGATTTTAAAACGATGATGAGGATACATGTTTGAATGGTGCCTTCAATAAGGGCAGTGCTCCAATTAGAAAATTGAAATTGTACTATTCAGTTGATCTTGTTCTTTAACCCATCCTGGGTATTATGATAAACAACATCTGCATCCAGTATAAGACCATAAACTGCATCTGATAGCAAGGCCTCTAATCAGGAGGTTTTGATGAGCATGAAACCACCTCTTAATTGCTGGTGTTCCCAGGTCCACCCTGACACAGGGCAGTAGCTCTTGTTAGGGTCCCAGCTATAGGCAAATAGTTAACCTTACAAACTGGGGTTAAAACACTATGAAAGTGTAAAAAATAGTTTTTAATACCAGCAATACATTTTTGGAAAATATATTAGCAATAAAAATCTTGTCAGCATTAAATAACCCATTGAGGTTGATATGCTGTAAACCAAACCAAACCTTGTTCTTTAAGTGAACTTTGGTCCCAAAAGAAATTTCATGAATGATCAGTGGCTTGTGATATTAACTGCTCTTCTACAGTGAGTGTTCTAGTTTCTTTTAGGTCTATCAAAAATGTTATTTTTTCATTTTATTTATTTATCTTAATGACAGACCTTTAATCCCAAGTACTTATATTATGCGCACATTTAAAGACTGATTCCACTTATTACTGTTTGCTTCCAGTGTAATAATCGTGGATGTAAATATTGAGATTCTAGCAATTTTGAAGTCTTATTTTAAATGGGGGCTCAAATTTGTTAACAGTGCACACAGCAATTGGAAAGTGGAAGGAAATGAAATAGATGATTGTACTGCTACAAATTAGTTTAACAGTTTTAACAATCTATCCCCCCACCCACTGATTAAATCTAGTTTGTTTTGAAATTCTTGGCAGTTACCAATTACAATGAAACTGAAAAGTACAATGGCTGAAATGTGGTAATAACAATCAAAATGAAGATAATCATTTGAACAAATCAGTGTTTAATCATTACTCATCTAAGAAAAAAAAAAAAAGTCCAAAACGGGTAGACTGGTAGTTCAGGCAATTCTTGAAACAATAATTCATCATCTCAACATTACAAGTCTTTTCGTATTCATTGCTTAAAGACTTTGACCACCATATTAATTGCTCTTCATTAAGTGTGTCACATCTGATTTTGTTGCTGTTAACCTCCTTATAAACAAAAACATTGAAAACAAAGTCAAATATTTCATCTTGTAACTTGTTTATTGAGATAATGGTTATCAATTTCTAGACATTATTTATGATAATTTGAAATGAAAAGTATTTTATTATTTTATTTTTTGTTCCAAACCAACCAAGGGAATAATGCCACTAAGATGCTAGGAGTTACAGACAGTGAAAGAAAGTTGTTAGTGAAAAGAAAGGACAATAAAAGAACAGGAGTCAGGAAATGATAATTGGCATTGCATTTAAATTTTTGAAGATCATAGGTAGGAGGGAAGAGATAAGTACAAAAGAAACTATTAGAATGAAACTTAGTGTTACATCTAGCTATTTCAACAGTAGAATTGGTTAAGCATCTCACTTTGAATGGCTTTGTTTCAGATAAACAATATGGCTTTCATTTTTCTAAGGTCAACCACCAATGTGTTAAGTTATTACTGAATTTGTCTATCCAGCTTTATATAAAAACAGTGAGGCACAGATTGTGGCTTTTAGATACCTCAAAAGCATTTGACAGGGTTTGGCATGTTGGCCTTCTTCATGAAATGAAGGTCTATGGTGAGTCTAGCTGAATGTTTGACATGATCCAATTTTTCATAACGGATCGTGCAATGAAAGTAGTATTAAACAGTCATCCTTATAGATCCTTCCACATTAATGTGAGTGTTCCTCTAGGGACCTATCTTGATTTGTATCTTCATAAATGACATTTCCAGATGCCATCATTACTCAACTTGGTATTTATGCTGATGACACTATTTACTCCTGTTTTAATAGTAAGTCCAATAAAATAAAAATCTAAAAAGTGACCTACAATCAATTCTTAACTAGGGCAAGAAATAGCCTGTGAATTTTAACATATCCAAAAATGAAACTACTCATTTAGTAATCAAAGAAAATTATTTTTGTCTCCAACGTTATGGATGATGCTAACCACCAGGAAAGCAACTCTTTTTGCCGTGTACATATATATATATATATATATATATATATATATATATATATATATAAATAAATAAAATGTGCTAAAGGTTTGGTTCTACCCTTTGATTTAAATTATTTTTAAGTTTTATAGTTCCTTTGGTTTAACTAACTCCTATTAAGATAGGATGCTGAAACTATTTAACCCATGGTGTCCAATTTTTTTTTATAGAGCGGGTGTTACCTAAAATTAAAAAATCCTCCTGCCCTAAGATTACCATTAACCAGCAAGGTAGATTTGCCAAAAAAGATAGTTTTAAGGAAACTTTTTGCAGTAATGTGTTAATTTCATCATTATTATTATTATTATTGAATATAAGGCATCTTCAGGAAGAGAATGTCCCTTTCACCCAAAGTGAAGTCATAAATCAGTTTTGAAAACGGTACACAACATTCAAGTTTTTAGGTGCCGTCCACAGAGGATCAAGTGTCCAAACGATCTAAGTTGGTTTCATGATCATGGACTTGATACTCCTTATATTGGTCTGTTGCAATATTCTCAGATCAGGCACATTAGAATCCTTAGCAAAAAATATACTCAGTGTTGGGAAGCACTCGAGGGATTGGGTATGCCTGCAATAGGTTGTCCAAGTCTTGCATCCATACAATAAAATTAAGACACAGTTAGATCTCTACTTTTGTTGGTAACTTTGTCAGATTAGGACCAAAGCTTTGACTTGAGATTTTCATATGCATAACAAGCCTTAGAAAGTCTATAGATTGTTGAATATTGTGTAGTGCAACCTTGGTAGACAAATGCATCTACAACCTGCAACATTTTTACCCCTGACATATGGATGGTGGTATGTGCTTTTCCTGGTGCTGGTTGATAAATCACAACTGTCCTCTTGAGACTGATCATAGGACACAATTCATTACATGAGATTGTGTGGGTTTCATGATCAGCCGTCCCAAATTAACAATATGAAGATCTTAGTTACAGCATTAAAATTGCAGATATTAAAAAGCTTTTCTTGTTGTGTTATATCAGAGTATACATGCACACACACACACACACACACACACACACACACACACACACACACACATGCCTCACTGTGAGAGAACACTTGCAAGATGACAATTGCAAAGAAAATAACAGTCTAAGATCTATGAGATATCTTTGCTTCACACCAGATTTGACTGAAATGAGATCTAGCCGTTCATTAACTTTGTATTGTGGTGAAGAGATTAAATATGACCTATGAACTCTTCAGGACTGTCCAGCTTTACAAGACTCCGAAAGAGTTGACCTATTGAGAGTGCCAAAGGCCTTTGTTTGATCGATAAAACACTGGTAAAGACCATTTGTTACTGTGCACTTCTCTGGATCTTGTCATAAATACCATGTCTGTTGTACATTGGTTTTTCCTGAAAACGACTTTGAGATTCAGGCAAAATGATAGGTGCAAAATGGTGCAACAAATGTTTCAAAAGAAGTATTCTTGCAAGGGCTGTGTGGATGTGTGCAAACACCCTCACAAAGGGCGAGTCAAATGTGACACCCAATTTGTTGTTACAGCAATCAGTTGGTGTTTACACTGTACAAAAAGCTAGAAATCAACAAGATTTATTCTGGGTGTAAATTAAGGAACTTGTAAAACTAAATTAAACAAGAAATATAATCTTTAACAACAAATATTAACATGACTTCCCAGAATTTGGGTCCTATTTCTGATTAATGCAGGTGTAATATATTTTGTGTGTGTTATATATATATATATATATATGACAGCATATTTTCATTCAAACAAGTTTGGTTAAATAATTTAGACAGTTTTCATTGTGATCCTTTAAAGTTCATGGATTAAATTTTTGGTAGATTAAAAAATTGAGTATGAAAAATACCAAAATTTTCTTTCAAATAGTTTTTATTTTCCCCAAGTACTTTCAATCTCACCTGAGAACATCTTTAGAGGGTTTAATTGTCTGTGAGTATGTATATGTGTTTCTGTGAATTTAAAACATTTCAAATGTTTATTTTTTTTTCACTGTTTATGCAGTGTTCTAGATTTCAAAGTTCACATGTTTTTTTTTTTTTTTTTTTTTTTTTTTCTTCATTGTAAGAAGAGTAACTTTTATGTTCATATGTATATAATAATTTTTTTGTATTTTTCTTACTCAATTTTCTAAATCTACCAAAAAATTAATCTGTGAACTTGAAATGATCAGAATGAAAACTAATCGACAGGATATGTCTATTAAGGAACAAAAACTAAAGCTTTGATATCTCAAAAAATAGAAGTGTATTCTTTCTGAAATTTTCACTAAATGTTAACAAATGGCAGTTCAGTTGTACTTTAAATCTGAAGTTATTTGGAATGATACAGAGAGAGCTATGATTCATTTAATTCTTTACTCAAATATCCAGTGTCCAAAATTAAGGAACAAATCAAGTGGGTGGGGGGCAATATGTGATAACACACATAATCCAAATTTCTGATAAGTGCAGTTAAGATAAAGATTGTTTATCATCACTGTCATTTTCCAACATGGCAAACCGATGAAAAGTTTACAAGTCTTTAAGAGCTGATGTTGTCAAACTGCGGAAGGAAAATCACACAGTTGACCAGATTGCTGAACAGGCGAAGTGTTCCAAAAGCATTGTGAGCTGAATTCTGATACTATATGAAAACACTGGTCACTTAATCGGTTCAAACAAAATGGATGGACCAAGGAAACAATTGGCCAGAGAATCGCCTGGCACAGAAGGATCATTTTTTGAACTGATGCAGCCATTTTATGAGAACTTTCAAATGACATTTGTGTCTCAAACTGTCTAGACACTTGCAAGAAATAGGGATTTTATGCTAGGTGCCTCCACAAGCAAAAAAGAACAAGGTAGCAAGTTTGGAATTTGCAAACAATCACGTGTTGTCAGAAGAACAGTGGTCCAGCATATTTTTCACTGATGAAAGTAAATTTAATGTATTAGATTCTGATGGAAAACAGTATGTAAGAAGACAAATTGGTGATAGATTGATTTCAAAGGGCACTAAGAAGACGGTCAAGTTTGGTTTTTGGCATGTTTTCAATTCTGGGTACGTCACCTCTTGTACACTTACATAATAAAGTTAATGCTGCTATGTACAAGAATTTGTTAGAAGAATTTTATTACAAAATCCTGGGTTTGAATATCCTGTGTTCATACAGGATAATGCTCCCTGCCATAAGACAAAGCAGATTATTGCTTATCTGAACAACCAAGGAATGAACGTTATGGATTGGCCAGTTCAAAAACATGACATGACTCCCATAGAAAATTTATAGAACACTTTAGGACAAAATGTCATGGCTAGGAATCAATCAAATGTCGAAGATCTATGGGGAAAATTACTGGGGGAATGGGATAAAATTGCAGTTGGCAAATGTCAAAATTTAGTGAAATCCTGTGGACATTGATGTGCAGCATTGATTCAAAACAAAGGTCTTAGCTGTAAATATTGATAAGACTTTTAGCATTTTGTTGTTCAATTATTTTTAAAAACATTGTTTTCTTCCTTAATTATGGACACTTGATATTTAAGTAAAAAATTAAATGACTCATAAGCTCTCTCTATCATTACAAATAACTTAGACTTAACACAACTGAACTGCCATTTGTCTATATTTAGTAAGTATTTAAGAAACATTGGACTTATACTTTTTGACATATAGAAGTTTTAATTTTTGTTCCTTAATTTTAGACATATACATGTATACACACACACATATATATGTATATATATATATATATATATATAACATGTCTGATCAAAGAGCATCTGAATTGAAAAAGAAAACTACAATGCATATATCAATTCAGCATTTAATCTCTTTTGAAGCAGTCCTCTTCTGAAGTCACATTTTATCCTGCATCATTTCCATTGATGGAAGCATTCCTAGAACTCCTCTCTTGAGATAGCATGCTGCTGCCTCATCACATTCTCTCAGATTTACTTGACATCTTGAAATTGTGTTCCTTTCAAGTGAAATTTGATTTCTCACTCTGTAGACTCTTTGTCTTAGTGGCTTTATTACCATGCTTGGGCTGAAATGGTTTAAAAAAACCCCCAAAAAACTAAGTTTGTTTTTAGCTATACTCTATCTAATTTCTACATGACTCCTGTAGAAAACAAGTCTTTGTTAATTTTGTCAAGCCTTCCATATATGTTCAATATATTGATAACCTTTTTAACCCAAAAAAACATCCAGTAGCCTTTCAGAATGACTTACTTATGAACTAAATAGTAAATTCTTTTTCCTCAATGTTTTAGTTGATATTAAGTCATAATTATACTACTTCACTCATATGTATGTATATTACTAGCAGCATGGCCTGGCGTTGCCCGTGCTCGATTTAAAAATCGTATGACTTGTACAGCAATCGCTATCACTTAAAATATTTTTGCCCTTCCTTGCCTTTAAAGGAGTGCCCTTTGCCATGCTGATGTTGCTACATGCCTTACTTCTTGCCTATCTCACACCGCAAATTTTTTCTAAGCTCTATACTAAACATTAAATCTGTTATGAAAAAAGAACTAAACAAAATGAACACAAAACAATCAGCTTTAAAAAAGAACTCGTAACTGGAAAAACTGAATGAAAAAAAGAATGTTTACAACAAATACTTTTTCACACCCAACCCAGTTCTGCAGAATCAGAATCAACGTTGAGTTTAAGCAAGCAAATGAGCCAATTGGAGTAAAATGCCATGCAGATTTAAATTTTTCCCACTTGTGACGAATGCATTTTTTTTTTTTTTTTTTTTTTGCATGCTAGTTAACATTCATGTCAGTCAGCTGTTGGCTCTCACGCTGGCCAATAGAATCTTCCTGCCTGTTTGTGGCAGCCAGCTATAGGCTCTCACTCTGGCCAGTAGAAAATGGCCGCAAACTACATGAATACTGCTGTAGAAGCATGAAAAAAATCGATTTCCACTATCGATGGGAGTTGGTAAATGCAAAGTTGGTCTTAACCTTCCTGCTAGCTTGACGCATGAACATGTAAATTTTGGTGCAAATCTGTCAAATTGCGTCCGTGCATTTGTTACACACACACACACACACCCTGCCTTTTTATTTATTTATTCATATATATATATATATATATATATATATATATATATATATATTATTATTTTATTTTTTATTTATTTTTTTAAAGGCAAAATGCATTCAAGCAAAAATGACTTCTCAGATATAAAAAGTGAATGTCATCACTGCTCTAAAATATAAGGGTAAACAAAAAAAAAAATTATCTGCACTTTCACCATAACGTATCTTTAGTTTAGTCACAATGCCTTCTGCTTATGTGGGTTTATAGTTGGTACTATTGTGGTCATGTGATTAAAGTTTGAGCTCAATTGTGACAGTTTTCTTTCTCTGCTAGCACTATGCACCAAGGATTAAAAAAGAACAGTGATTTAATTTCTCTGGGTGGGAGGTGTGTCAAGGGCTGAAATTCATTGGAGGCTATTAACACAATATGGCAATGCACTGCTGCATAGGATTGTGTATGAGTGGATCACGAACATTCAAACTGACTGGACGAACATGGTGAGCAAAAGAGCAGGACATGTGTCAACCTCTACCACTGATGGAAGATTCAGCAAGCTTGTGAGATGGTAATGACAAACTGAGCTAGCATGTTCTCTGCAAATTCAGATCACTGCTCTGGTGCACACTGCTAGCAGTTTGACCATGTTCACACTGTAACATCAGCAAAAAAACTGGTATGATCAAGCTCAAACTTTGATCGTGTGACCACAATCGTATCAACTATAAGCACACATGAACAGAAGGCAGTAGGACAAACCTAAAGCTGTGTTATGGTGAAAGTATGGATAATTTTTGACTTACCCTCATAGTTATAAAATACATGATTAACCAAGCAAAAAAAAAAAAAAAATAGAACTTTCTTTGGGGGACTTTGTTTTTATAAAGAATTAAGCAACATAAAACAGAATTTCTCTAAATTTATTGTTGGTGAACAAATGAAATTAGCCTCAGAGAAATCTATAAAAAAACAAAAATAGCACAGCCAATCTTGCATTAATTTATTCTGTCATAACCGTAACTATAAACAAAAATAAAGACATTAAAGATATCAATCTCCAGTACATGTGTCACTTAACAATTCCAGTAAATGCCTTGGATTTATCATTTACTATTGAAAGTTAACCTTCTATGGCATCCTACGTTCATATCCTGGGTTATTACCAACAATAGATTTTATTTTTATTTTTTTTTTGGTAGGGGGGAAATATTACCAACAATAAAAAATCTTGTCAGTATTAAATAACCCATTGAGGTTGATATGCTGTAAACCAAACCAAATCTTTCAGAATATGGGCAGTCATGGCTCTCTACAATTTCCTGTCCTTTGTAGCTCAATAAATCTTGTCTTTTTTTAAATCTTTCCTAAACACTTTTCTATCATCCATTTGTACATGCTTGATAGGTAGGTTATGTGTTTTCTTTCCCTCTAGCCTTCAATCTGTTCTGTGAGTATCAAATTTTCCAATCCCTTTTTCCTCATGAGTGCTAGAAATTTCAACTATTTTTTTCTGATGTTAAGTATAAGTATACTTTTTCTTTCCATTTTCTGATAAAACTTTGACATTGCTCATTTGTCCAGTCCATGGTATTCTTGGCATCTTTCTGTGAAACACATTTCTAGTTTTCAAGCCTATTGGTCATCCATGAGGAGATTGTCCAGTATTCACTGCCATTTAGCTGAGACTGATATTATGTAACAGTCTTTGGCTATCCCAATGCACCTTCAAATTTCAGTGTCACATTTTCCATCCTCTGTTAAAATATTTCCCAGATATTTAAATTGTAGTATTTGTTTGATTTTTGTATCTCCAACCTAATTATTATCAATAACTCTGGGCTTCAAAAATCCTCCCTTTGTGAATTCCCATCCATATACTTGGGGAAATAGCATTTCCAATACCAATAATCATCAAATTCTTACATTGGTCACACATGCATCACACTCTCCTGTAGGTTGACTTGTCATCTGTTGAAACTTAGTGCAATTTGTATACATGTCAATAGTCAGACAACCGATTTTAAAACTATAAAATTAAGACAACTGTTAGTCGATAATACTAAAATACTATACATTACTCACTGCAAAGAAAGATTCCAAATTCTAGAAACCATTATTGCACAAAAACGACCCACATTAAGTATCTTTCTTCAAAGGAGTCAGTAACTTGATGTGTATATAAAATATTTAACAAAACGTTGAAATATTCAATATATGCATTTTTCATTTAACTGTTATGTAAGACATCTCTTTGAATTGGTTGATTCCAGTTCCATTGCTCTAAAAATTGCTGGGATGTAGCCAACATAATCTTATCAACTACACTGACAACATCTAATTCTTCATAATGATTGAATCTTGTTTGAATTCCTCTTACCTACAAATTGATTTATTAAGTACCTGAAAACTCTTATTCTTGATTGCATTCTATCTTAGCAAATTCTCATGACCTATTATCCCTCATCTCATTTTCTGCTTTAAAAATTGTTTCTGATTGTACAGCAAAAAGTTGAAGCACATGATTCTGCTGATTTTGATGTAAGATTAGAATAACTTAATATTAAAGTTACGTCTGTTTATTGAAAATCAAGGGCTTTTTAGTGGTCAAGAATGAAATAAAGTAATTTTGACAGTGAATGCTGGACAGTCTCCTCACAGACATCAGATAACAATTGGAATTCTAAAGAAGTATGCTGAAAATCCTGTAGAACATGTAATAGTTTTAACAGAAAATAACCTACCTAATGAGTTTGTGTAAATGTTTGTTGGAACAGGTATTAGGAGAGATAGCAAAAAGACAAATTTTTAAGAACAAAAAGGGACAGGAAGTTGTGGAGAGCTATGATTGCCCACATCCTGAAGGAGTGTGATAGAATTTTGACAGAATATGGCAGGATTTTTTTTTTTTTTTTTTTTAAGCATGTTCTTGGGTCTTTTATTCACTGTAGAGTCTCTTAAATGTTTTATCTAGCCTATTTTTTTTTTTTTTTTATGTGTGATCAAGCAAGTCTCCTTTCAAATAATCCAAGAAATGATTTAACCTCATGAACCTAAATAAATAACCTCATGAATTCTACAGTTGCCAGTTTGTCCTTTTATCTTAAGTCATGAATGATGGCCAACGTTTAAGGGTTAAACTAAAAGAAAAAAATGCAAAATTTGGTATTTATGTGCTGTGCCCTTTCAGGACATTGGCAATTAAGGCTCTTTGACTTTTCCAATGAAATTTTTATTTAATGGAATACTCACATCGAGACAATCAATTAGCAATATTTTATTTCTTTCTTTTTTTTTAACTTTGTAAAAATAAATTATTCTATGAAACAAAATAAACCATAATTTGAACAATGCAAATATTGAAACCTTTTAAACAAATTTGTAATTTCTATGGTGACAAATGGTGTTTTCAGTGTTATATTTCCTCAAGCCCATATATTTTTCTGCATGTGTCAACCTGACATTTTGAAACTGAACTAATTTTAGTGAAATCTAGAACAGGAATTTCTGCAACTGTGATGGCTTGAAATTACCACTTATACTGGGGAAACACTTAAAACATCCGATCAATTTTTAATTTACAGTCATCATTAGCAAGTGAACATTGCATAACATGACAATGCTGAGTTTGACTCTCGGTCTTTGCTCCGTACTTGTAGATATTATACCAGATGAAGTTCTTAGTAACTAAATTAGACCTTTGTATAGCCAGGATGTATACGTACACTCACATAAAATAAACTTATTTATAAGAGATAGGGTTTCCCTCCGTTAATGCCATGTCTCTTCAGGGTATGATGATCATGACTCTCCACAGCATTTCTTATCTGTGAATTTGCATGATTTCTTAAGATAGTGAGTGGTTTCTTGTTGCCTCCTTCATGGTTTTGAGGTCAGAGTAATCCTAACTAGTTGTCACTCAAGGCTAGAGAGCAAAGTCTACCCTCTTGCAAATGGGGTGGTGAAGCGATGGGTTGATGTCTTTCTCAGAGGCATTTATATGTAACTAACAAAATAGTCCAGAATTTGAATAGATCTCACCAATCCACCCTCCCCACCACCACTAAACTTTTTTTCTTTTCTTTTTTTGTATCACAAAATTGAAACTTTGCATTTTGTATATGGACTAGTAATAGACTTTCTAGATCTTTTAAGTATCTTTTTATCCACATATATAAAGATATTCTTTCACACTCGCCATTTATTGAATACTAAATTATTTTTTTTCTGCTCACTTTTGCTCCACTTTAAACTTGATTAGCATATTTATTTCTACATGCAGAATATAAAGTACTTGAGAAATGCTGAGAACATCATGTCATCACAAAACACCTTTACATTTTGCACTAATTTGTTTTTCTTTCCTTGATGTTTAACAGAAAAAATACTCAATTTGCACCTTCAGTCAACTAAATCAATTAACCATATTTTAAATATTTCATTTTTCTAATATCCTCATATTGTGTGGAAAAAATTTCCAGTAATATTAGACAAAAGGTTTTCCTCTCTTTCCTCCTTCTTTTCCTCTCTTTCCTCCTTCTTTTCCTCTCTCTCCTCCTCCTTTTCCTCTCTCTCTCCTCCTTCTTTTCCTCTCTCTCTCCTCCTTTTCCCTCTCTCCTCCTCTTTTCCCTCTCTCCTCCTCCTTTTCCCCTCTCTCCTCCTCCTTTTCCCCTCTCTCCTCCTCCTTTTCCCCTCTCTCCTCCTCCTTTTCCCCTCTCTCCTCCTACTTTTCCCCTCTCTCCTCCTCCTTTTCCCCTCTCTCCTCCTCCTTTTCCCCTCTCCTCTCCTCCTTTTCCCCTCTCTCCTCCTTCTTTTCCCCTCTCTCTCCTCCTCCTTTTCCCCTCTCTCTCCTCCTTCTTTTCCCCTCTCTCTCCTCCTTCTTTTCCCCTCTCTCTCCTCCTCCTTTTCCCCTCTCTCCTCCTCCTTTCCCCTCTCTCTCTCCTCCTTTTCCCCTCTCTCTCCCTCCTTTTCCCCTCTCTCCTCCTCCTTTCCCCTCTCTCCTCCTCCTTTTTCCCTCTCTCCTCCTCCTTCTTTTCCCCTCTCTCCTCCTCCTTTTCCCCTCTCTCCTCCTCCTTTCCCCTCTCTCCTCCTCCTTTTCCCCTCTCTCTCTCTCTCTCTCCTCCTCCTTCTTTTCCTCTCTCTCAGAAGGTTAGGATGGGTGGAACCAAGGAATGTAGTTCATCCGAGCACTTTCTATGGAAGTAGCGGTAGCACAGTGAGAGGCTTGCCACATTTTGCCTGTGAAGCAGAGGTTAAAAGGTGGAAAATAATTTGTCACCCACAATGACTCTAAGACGCTTTTGAACTCTATTGAAACTGGAAAGTGAGGTCAGGGCAGCTCCCACCCAAGATATGACAGCAGTTCTTCTTTTTTTGACCTGATCTGGCTTTTGTAAATGTAGAGGATAGCAGGAGTACTCAGGTACTTACTGGAGCAGTACAAGGAGCTTACCATTTTATATTCTTAGATAGATCATTTGTGTAAATCAAAAAGATGGTTGGTCTCAGAAGTCACCCCTGGGGGACTCCTGCATTGACTGTCTGGGCCCTGGATGACTGCCCATTACCTTCAGTGACCTACCTGATAATTAAGACCCTTCCGGTGATTCGATAGCTGGAGAGCTTGTGTAGCGAACCTTTATGCCACACCTTGTCAAAGGCCTTCAAAATATCTAATACTATGGTCCTTCAGGTGTGTTTGTCATCAAGTCAGTCATTTTGTGTGAAATGGTAGTGAGGACGTTGGCAGTGGATTGGACCAATCAAAACCCATGCTATCTCTGCAATATCTGTCTTCTATATTGCTTTTGTTTGAGTGGATTAACCACTCCTTTTGGTGGATATTGAAGACCCCACAGATATGAAAGCTAGCCAAGGGAAATTCAATGGGAATATTAACAATCCTCTCAGATATTCAATCAAAAATTACTATCTTATTGTACTGAGGATGATAGCAAAGATGAATCTGGTACTATGGTTAAGCACATATATGGGAGATCAGGGTCCTTGTTTTTTGTGCCTCTGCCACAGAGAAACCTGTCCTTGATATAGGGTCTATGGTCATGGTGATTTAGGTGGGTGTGCTTTTGTTATAAGGGGCAAGTAGACTGGGATTGTGAGCTCCTGCAGTAAGATAGAGGCAATGATACCTGTTTCTGTCTGAAATCAGAGGTCAGGTTTGGACATTACTTACATTGTTGGAAAGTTGGAACAAAGACTCCTCACATTAGATGGTATATTTGGGGGTCTACTTTTTTTTTTTTTTTTTTTTTTGGGTTTGCTAGTTATATTTTCATTTTAAGTTATTTAATGTTTCTATTGTATTTTTTTGTCTGTAGTGTAAGAAGAGAGTTGGGCTGAAGGCTGTTGGGTGGATGTTTGTCAGAAGCTAATAAGTATGTTTCTTTACAGAAGCAGGTACTTTAGCATATTTTGAATTTTTTTTCCCCCGCAATTAAACTTATTCATTTTAAAACTTGAACATTCTAAATTTTTCTGTTATGGTGTATCCCTGCACAAATTGGGTGATACATATGATCTGCTATATCTATGGAGTTATTTTTAGCATTTTTCATTTGACATTTTTACACGTTTTGCTGTTATCTTATTTTGCTGTCTGTATTTTTCTCCCCTCTGTACCTCTTCCGCCCACTTAATCTTCTTGCTCACCTGACAACCTCTATTCATTGTTGAATAGAAGAAAACAATGTATGGGTATGTTGAAATTGTTCTACTGAAATTGCCCCCTTTTTTTTTCCTTCCTCTTTCTTTCCAAGTGTTTATATATTAAGGTTTGGTGCAGCCAGTCCCCCCCCCACCTTTTTGTGTGTGTACATATTTTCTTCGTATGTATCTCTCTCTCTCTCTCAGTGCCCATTTCTCTCTCCCATGTTCACAAAGTTTAACATGCATATCCCCAAAAAAGTGTGAAAAAGATGTTTTGTCCCCCACTCTTCTTGACAGCACTATTACTATTGCTGTATCTCGGGGCAATTTTAATAAAACCCGAACATATGAAACGAGATTTTGTATTCTTTTTTTTCTTTTCTCTTGAAAAGTAACATCAAAAGTATTAAACACTATTCTTAGTAAATAAACAGACAAATAGTCTAACATTTTTGTTGTTAGTTCTTAAGAGTGTGTGTACAGGGGTATCAATCCATATGCTCCTTGGCTATTTTAGTGAATTATTGGAACAAAAACAAAATGCCTGGAAAATCCTTTTTTTTTTTTTTTTTTTTTTTTAAATCTTATGAATGCAATTATTATATTTTATGTTCATACCTGTCTGCTGGTGTTTTTTGCTGGTGCTGGACAAATTTCCAGCACCTTCCTCAGTATCTAATGAATTCATGCTTTCTATTGTTCACACAGGATGTTTGTTACTTTTCTTACTTCAAATAAAAAAAAAAATACTCCTACTAAAACAACGATACTCCTAAATTCATTGTTTTAATGAGTAAATAATACATACAATGCTTACTTTCCACTGTCAACTCTGAAGTACTTTCTTTTGAGCCACAAATATTGCATATTTGTACTATGTTGTCTGAAAGCTAAACTTTAAGGCAACATCTTATAACTGCTATTACTTCATTATGCCTAACCTTGCTTAGCAATGGAGAACATTTTGGAATCCACTTTGTAATCACCTTTATGTTCATTAAACACAAGTGGGGATTGAAATATAAATGGTACATAAATGACAAACAAGAAAACCATATTAAAAAACAATTTATTATTTGAATGATTTGAGCACAAAATTGTTTTTCAGGCACTTTTTTTTTTTTTCTTTTTTTTATATTCCTCATAAGTTGGTCATTTATGAAGTTGAAACAATCTTAAGATTAAGTGAAAGATGTTGACCAACAGGAAAATTTTTAGAAAAATCCATTCTTCTCTCTTTGAAATCTGATCAATGTTTTGTCTATGCTTCTCTTTTTTAGGGTCATTACTTTGGGCCCGACTTGTCCACAGAAACAGATGTCATGACTGACCGGCTAAATTTATTCACAGATGAGATGGAACCACCATATCGTACAATCAAAACACTTTGGACTGCATTTGCTCAGATTGGCATATTGGTAAGCAGTTTTACACAAAATAATATGATTGTGTGCATGTATGTGTAATTTTAATATTTTGATTGCATATATTTTTGTTGATTTGAGAGTACCATTGCCTAAAAATTCTTGGATTATTTCCATTCATGCAATTCTGGAGGCACACATTGTAGAATGGTAACCAGTAAGTACCTTTTTGTAGACCAATTTTCTCTCATAGATTGATTTAATGTGGTTAAGATGATTTTTTTTTTTTTTTTTTTTTTTTTTTTAATGTACTCCAAGCAACGCAGTACAGCCACTAAGGTGCAAATGGTTACAGGATGAGGAGGAATTAGGAACATAAACATGTGTAAATAGAGAAGAATAATCAGGAGGACAGCAGATAGTGATTGACATTGCATTTAAATTTTTGCAGATTAAAGTTGGCTGGGAAGCATGGAGCGAAAACAGAGTTCCACAAGTGAGAAGTGCAAGTAAAGAGACTGTTAGCATAGAAGTTATGGCTGCATTTAGCCAGCACAACTGTAAATTAATGAGATTTTGATGCAAGTCTGGTACTGCGCTTAAATTCAAAAAGTCTAGGTACCATATCAAAGATCTCATCTGAACAATTACCCTGTAATTATTTATAAAAGACACAGATAGGCAACCTTACAGCAATATGAAAAATGGTACTAAACATAACAAATTTGTTTCCTACCTCCTGGTAGATGCCTGTTTTTTTTTTTTTTTTTTTTTTTAAATAGAATAACTAAAACTGTGGTTGTACACTTTAAGTTAGTCCTGAAATTTGGTTTAGCATCCAAAAAGAAGATTAATAGTGCAGTTTCATTTAAAAGGGATTTATGAAGAATTTGCTATTTTTATTTTTATTTTCTCAGTGAGGCTGATAATTGACCAATCTAAATCCCTTGAGAAAAGTGAAAGATTATCCACTCCTTAAAAATTAAGGAATTTAGCATCTAATTTAAAAAATTCAAATGACAAATACTTAGCCATGAAAACCATGTGCTCGGTGTCTAACTTTTAAAAACAAAGATTTTTTTTTTTTTTTAAAACAATTAATATAAAATTAATTAATAACTTACTCTTCTGTTAACTTAGAGTTACTGCACTTGGATGCACCAGTTGAGAAACCTTGTATGGAAATTTTTTTTTTTTTCAAACTTTCTGTGACAGTTTGTACTCTGATAAAATATTTTCCAAAAAATTAGAAATTTATATAATAAATATTGTGTATTTTATATCTTTCATGTCCCATTCTATATAATTCTAACAAGTTGTAAGGTTAAGCATTTTCTCATGTTGGTGTCTATTTGCCAATCCTAGTATTAGCTCATGGACAGCTCTATCAAGTGCTCAGAACAAAAAGTAAAAACTAACATTGAAAATAAGGACAACCAAGGCAGTTTTGACAATTAACAAAAAATGTTATTCTAATTTAGTTTTATGATAATTCTGATTTTTATTTTACATTTGTAGGTATTGTTAGGTATATATGATTGTATTTGACATACACACGGGGTTGCAATCAGCAAATGTTAGTGTCAAATGACCTATGAAATGGCAATTTTTTTTGTAGCTGTGTATAATACACACCCCTAATTTTGCTTTTTTTTTTTTTTTTTTTTTTAAGAAAAAAATGCGTATTATACATAAGGAATTTCTGTACAAGAAACATATTAATAAGGGAACTAATTGTGTAAACACTTCAATGGTTTCTTTATTATGTAATAAAGCATGAAATCTTAAGAAACTTACTAGTATGGGAACAAATTAATTAAACACTTCATTGGCCTCTACTTTAGTTGTGAATTCTTTATCTCTGGTTCATTAAGATCTCAATACATTATCTCAAAACCTTTGTTTCATTGCATCACAATATTAAAACATTTTAACAATGGCCATCATTTTTGATGACACAGGTATATTAGTCATGAGTTAATCTGAAAAATTTTAATATGAAATGAGATCTCCCCATAGTTGCATGGTGGTAAAATGTCCTGGCTACTTTTTTTTTTTTTTTTTTTTTTTTTTTTTTTTAAAAAAAGAAATTTGTAACTATTGATGCGTGTGACCTCTATCTGAGGAAATCTTATTCCAAATGCTTTCAGTAACTTTTTCATTTTGTCTTCTCTTTTCAGATAACACTCTGTTTGATTTCGTCCCTTGTTCCTTCATTATGTGTGTCTTGTTATCCTGATCCTGTGTCCATAATTGTCTATTCGTATATAGCAGCTTGGTTTGCCATGTTTTATATCAACATTTATATCTACCTGCAACATTATCATATCTATATCTCTGGTTATTTTGAGTTCTCGCGTCAGACCCTTTTTATTCGACATATACCTTTTATCATCTTTACAGTTGGTGAGTATTGGAGTCTTTTTTTTTCTATAACCATCTTTTTACTGTTGCCTGCAGTTCTTTTGCCAAAGAAATTTACTAAAGACTTTGATTTGGGGAATAAATCTGTAATTTTATTTATTGTTAAGTCTTCCTTTCTTTTTGACTGTTACATCCTTTTTGGGCTGCAGGCTATCATGGTGCTCCAAATTCCTTTACCATTATCTGTGAAATGGCATTTATTTTTGGAATAGATAGCAAAGTAGTTTCTGGTTGCCTTCATGGATTTGGAATTCAGTTCTTAGGCTGGTTGCTACCCAAGGTTAGAGAGCCTAGCCTCCCTACTATTTACCCCATAGCTGAAGGAAGATTAGATGGATTCATGCCTTTCCCAGTGGAATTTGAAAAAATGGATTCAACAATCATTGACTGGAATTTGAACTCAGCTGGCTGACCCCACTTTCTGTGCTGATGACACACACACACACACACACACACACACACACACACACACACACTATTTATTTTTTTATTACAGTATCTGAAAATAATACTGAATAGTATTAGAAAAGTTTTGTATGGCTTCCCACCCAATATCTTTCTGTATTTGGTGACCTAGAAGACACCCCCTCCCCCATACTGTAAACATTTCTATTTTTAGTATTACATGCTAAGTTAGTTTAAGTAAAAGTATTTGTAATTTACAACTGTAAATATTAACCTACTAGAGACTTCAATGGATTTTATTTACATAAAATACCTGGATGGAAACTCTTTTTTGGGGTTGTGGGGGTCTTTTATGCACTCATGTACATAAAAAAAAAAAAAAAAAAAACAATTTATTGGCTTCCACTGCATTTAACTTTCAAACATGGCTGTATTTATTTATTTATTTTTTTTTTTTTTTTTAATTTAAAAAAAAAATTATTATAACCTTTAAATTAAAATCTTAAATGTTATTTTCACTTGCATTTATTTTTTTTCAATTGAACATTTTTAAGTTGACTTTGTGGATGAAATTTGCTACATTGTGACAAAGTAAAATTTTTATATTTAACAGATGTTAAGAAATATTTTAGTCTTTATTTGACTTGGTAAATATTTTCACATGAAAGTCATTTTTGTTAATTTCTACTTGCATTTCAATAGACCTAAAAGAGGCTTCATAATGTCAGCTTGAATTTTTATTTAAGCAAAAGTCTGAATAATGAAAAAAACTTACTGTTTGAAGGTTCAAGATTTTTTTTAAAAAGGTAGAATAGAATTGATAAAAGGAAATAATGGCATGTAATATGAACTTGTAACATTTTGACACTTTTGTCTTTATCTTTACATTTTTTTTTTCCATTTTCAGGTGCCATAGTAATGATGTTGATAGTGCAAATCTTCACACAGATTGATTGTATACCAAGCACAAACCCCCACTGTGGGCCATTGAAACCACCTTATTACCTGGAAGCCTTGATATTTCTGGAGTCTCTCATTGCTGCTGTATGGCTAGTAAAGTACACCTGTAAGTACTTTGGAAGCATTTTTCATTAACCTTATGAGAGATGAAATGGTACTGATTATCTAGACCAAAACTAATCACGGCTATTGATATTTGTGAAATATACTGATAATCTTGAAGAATATTACAATAAAAATGGACATATTAAAATCCAACAAGATGGGGTTTGAGGATTAATTAAGAATTAAATGAATATAAAGAGGTGAATTTAGAAACAAATCATTCCTTTCTAGTCAGCTATATTAAAGACCTTCCCCACCCAAAGTGACTAATAAATAAAATTAAAAAACAGCAGAAGACAGGATGTTATATATATGTGTGCTTTACATATACGTGTGTGTTTGTGGCTTTGACACATTGTTGTAAATCTGTTTTAAAATTTAACGTTTCTATCTCTTTATCTTCCCTTAACCCCATTCTATTCACTCTTGTTTCTGTTCCCACTTCATAATGTAAGCCCCCCAAAGAAAACTTTTCTAGGTCAATTTATTTTTGCCTTTGTTTTATCTTGGATTTTTTATTTTTCTATTTTTTTAATTTATTTTTCAATTTATTTTTCAATTTTTTTTTTATTATCTTTGTATATCTGTCTCTCTGGGATATATTTATTCCATTTTATAAAATGTAGTCAGTTTGATGAGATGAATATGCTTATATTCATCAAAATAAATTTATTACTAACTATGGATTTTTTAAGTTTGTGTTTTTTTCCCCTAGTTATTCATATATATATATATATATATATATATATATATATATATATATATATATATATATATAGTGTAAAAGTGAATATTGAAGTCAGCGCTCAGAAGCGACACTGTTTCATACTAAACACAATCATCAGGTCTGATGATTGTGTTTTTTTAGCATGATATATAAAGGTGGGAATGGTTTTATTACTTTTATTATCACTTTATTTGATAATGTGAAACTTTTATGTACGTTATTGGTTATCACAGCAAGACTGCTGTTAACTGACTGACAAATATGACTCGGAATTTAAGTTTGTTTTTTTTTTTTTTTTTTTTAGAACTGTAGTATAAGGTGCCCCCCTCACCTCTCAATTTTTAAGGATGATTTTTGGATTTACAGGTCTTCTTATGAACGGAAAAATAGGGTAGCTTTTGTTTTTCTTTCTTTAATGTGGACTTTTCTTTCAGTAACACATTGTAAATTTTGAGGTTTTTATTTTTTCTTATCCTAAGATTCCTATTTTATCTTTTAATTCTAGATAAAGTGATTCATTTCAATCAAGCCAAAAAAAATCCTGACACAATTGAAGAAGATAATATGCCAAGTGGAGCTCCTTATTCCCGAGATATTCAGGACATTGGAGAACGGTATGTATGATAAATAATTTTTGGAAGAAAATCTGCTTGTGTTTCTATTCTTTAATCAGAGTAACTGGCAGGATATTCAGAAATTTCTACATAAAGAGCAGAACAATGTAATTTCATTTTTGAAATCATTTCACCCCAAGCAAAGCAATAAAAGCAACTAGGATTCTGAGTGTGAAATGGAGAGGGCAATAAAAGAACAGGATTCAAAATGACAGATGATGATTGACATTACATTTAAATTTTTGAAGATTGTAGTTGACAGGAAAGTAAGAAGTTGGAAGAGAATTCTGCATGCAAGAAGTGCAAGAGGAAAAAAAACTGTTAGCATAAAACTTAGTTACAATTAGCATTTTCAAAAATGAAATTGAGGCCTCACTACTATTCTAGTACTTGCACTTAGGTTTGTGAAGTCTGGGTACTAACAAGGAAAGTGTCAGAACAATTACCCTGAAATTATTAATAGAAGATGCCAAAGGGAAGCTAGCTTACAGTACTGGTATGCCAGGTCAGAATCAATAATATTGCTAATTCTTTTTTGGATTTTGTTGAGCTTCTAGACATATAGCAAAAACCAAGCTAGATGTTTCTAATGAAATTCTCTTGTTTCATTATACTTCTATTTTTTTTTTTTTTTTTTTTGGAAGGCTACACTCAATGTTAACCTTGACAGTATGTCAGTTATTCTTTTGCTGGCAATGTAAATATCTCAGAATAATTTTTCTGAAATCAAATTTTTATAAAAGGAAATTTTTTTTAAAAAATTCAGAAGTTAAATATTGGGTGGGAGTGCACCCATTTTTGAATGCACCTGATATCACCAGGTATTATGTGATAAGCCAAGGTAGTATTCTCGCTGTAAATTATTTTCTGCTCCTTGTGATAAGTAAAACAAAACTCAGAATTGGAGTAAAAGTATTAAGCTTTATTTAGCTAAACAAAAATTAGTTACAAAATAGTGGTGAGTTAAGTCACAGATTATATTGCCCGCATGGGTGAGTCTGTTGTTCGTACAACATGAACGTAGGATACCACATTCTTTGCTCCGTGGAAAAATGGGGTATAAGTCCTCCTTTCTTTTTGAATGTTACATCCTTTTTGGGCTGCAGGCTATCATGGTGCTCCAAATTCCTTTACCATTATCTGTGAAATGGCATATATTTTTGGTAAAGATAGCAAAGTGGTTTCTGGTTGCCTTCATGGATTTGGAATTCAGTTCTTAGGCTGGTTGCTACCCAAGGTTAGAGAGCCTAGCCTCCCTACTATTTACCCCATAGCTGAAGGAAGATTAGATGGATTCATGCCTTTCTCAGTGGATTTTGATAAAATGAATTCAACAATCATTGGCTGGAATTTGAACTCAGCTGGCTGACCCCACTTTCTGTGCTGATGACTCACACACACACACACACACACACACACACACACACACACTATTTATTTTTTTATTACAATATCTGAATACTGAATAGTAATAAAAAAGTTTTGTATGGCTTCCCTCCCAATATCTTTCTGTATTTGGTGACCTAGTGTACATGAATGTAGGATACCACATTCTTTGCTCCTTGGAAAATTGGGGTATCACCATCCATAATAAAATGTGTCAGAAACTACATTCTCCTTGCCAGGACAATATTTTATTGTATAATCAAATACTGCAAGTTCTAAGTGGCCCTCCTGAATCTTGGCATTTTTAATTTTGGTACACCTTTTGTTGCTAAACGTGAAGGCCACTAATCTTTGGTCAGTAACTAGGGTGAAATGTTGTCGTGATAGTGGTTTCCCCTTGCGAACCACCCTCCAATAATTGTCATCGCCTCCTTCTCTACTATTTGATTTTTTAATTCGCTCCCTTGTAGTGTTTTTGATATGAATGCTACCTGGGTGTCTGCCTTGGTTGAGGATGGCAGAAATGGTGACATCTGATATGTTGCACTCAGCTTCGAATGGTAAGCTTTCATCTACTGGTTGTAGTGTGCCCCCCCCCCCCAAGTTCCTTTTTTTTTTAATTGATTGAATGCTTCAAGTGCCCTCTTCTCAAGTGGGAATTTTTTAGTTTCTATTAAAGGCTGAGTTTTATTACAAAATTTGTTTATCCATTTTGCATAATATGCAAAAATGCCCAGCACCCTTTTTAATGATTTAGTTTTCTGGTGGGGGTAGCTCTCTCAAGGGACAAAGTTTTTCTGGGTCAGGCTTAATAACTCCACTGCAAACACAGTATCCCAACACATTGATGGAGTGTACCGAAGGCACAGATTTCAACTTGTTGAAGGTAAGTTTAGCCTACGTGATAGCCTCCAGGAACTTTTTTTTGTTTTGGTTGTGTTCTGTTAGTGTGCACCCTGCAATTGTGATATTGTCACTGTAAGGAAATGCACCATATAGGTTTTCTTTCTTTTATTATTCTGTCAATAGCTCTCTGGAATGAGGCAACTCCGTTTTTGACCCCAAATGGAACTCTATAAAATGTAAAAAATCAACCATTCGTTTCAAAAAGCAGTGTATTTTTTTTATCTGATTCTTTAAGCAGAACCTGGTGTTAGGCACTTTTGAGGTTGAATTGAGAAAAAATGCTGTATCTGGTGAGGTCATTCATCATTTTATCAATTCCTGGCAGGGTTAAATGTCCAGTTCTGTGTATAGATGTATTGTCTGTGAGTAATTTATGCACATTGGTTTTTTTTATGACTGTCGTTAGAATCCTTCACCATCCTTGAATCCTTGGTCTCACAATGGTGAAATGCTTTCTTCAATTATGCTTTTTTAAAGGCAAGTTCTGAATTTCTTTCATGGTGAACGACTGATCTTTCTTGTTAAAGTGCCTCAACTTGGCAGCAATGGGCTTACAGTTCAGTGATAAATTAGGAAATAATGAAGGTTCTTCTATGTCTGCTGCATTTAATGCACAGAATTGACAAGCACTGTCCACAGTTAATTTGGGCAGGGACTCACTGTATTTGAATGTTGCCCCCTCTTGATGCGGACACAGAAAATCCTGGCCAAGTATCACGTCACAACACAAATCCTTCAAAACACCCAAACAAGTGGCAACATATGACAGGTCATTAAGGCAAAGGGTTAGATTTATAACTACAAAGCGCTTTGAATTAGTGTTTAAAGTTTTCTGGGGCATGGTGATACCCTTACTAGACATGGGAACTTTCAAGTTTAGTTCCTGCACAACTCCTTCGCTAACTGTCAGTGCTACAAGAATCAAGTAGAGTGCTTAGTCTTTTTCCATTAACAATTACGTGTGTTGCTGTGGGTTAAAGTTCTTGTGGTACATTAGTAAGTGTGGTCAGTATATGAGGACCAGCCACTGTTGCTAATGAATTTGATGAATGTTTGGATCAACAAGCATGAGCAAAATGTCCTTGCTTTGAGCACTTTTTACAAGTAGGTACGCGAACAGGGCTATGGTCCTGTGAATGATAGGTAAATCCACAGAAAAAGCATTTACTGCTGGTTTGTTAGGTTTATAACAATTCTCACATACTTTTTTGGGTTCTGGGTTGACTATTGCTACTATTTGAGATTCTGAAGTAGCATACAAGTCGTTATTCTGTTTGGCTAAGTCCAGTACAGAAGCTTGAGTATAAGCTGTTTGTAGGTCCAGAGGCTTATTTTCCAGGAGACGCTGCCATATGGGATGTGAACTTATGCCTGTAATGAAGGCATCTTATTTAGCTTCATTGCTGCATTCTTCAGCAATATGATCTCTGGAGTTAAAGTTCTTCCTCAGGTTTTCCAACTCACTGAAAAATTTGTTCAGTGACTCTTCTGGCTTGTTATCTCATAGCCAACAAGTGCCTTGCAAAAACCTCATTAGCTGTTTTAACAAATAAATTATCTAATTTTTGTATGGCCATGTCAAAATTTGTAGATTCTTCTATATATTTGAACATGCTGGAACTCGTACCGCTCAAGGTGGCCCAGTATTTTGCTAGGAATTCTTTCCTTGTAATCGCCAAAATAGTTCAACAGGATAGTTTCCAATAGTGATAATCTCTGGCAGCTGTTGATAGACAGGGGTTAGTATCCAAGTGCTTTGGCTTCCATACTGTTTACATGTTCATTTTTTTTTGTATTGCTTTAGCTAAATAAATTGTGATAAGTAAAACGAAACTCATAATAGAAGTAAAAATACTAAGCTTTATTTAAATGAAACTCGGCTATAAAATAAAAGGGAGATAAGTCACAAATTATATAGCCTGCATAGGCAAGACTATTGTTCATACAACGTGAGCATAGGATACCACACTCCTTATGAGACATGAAAATCTGTCAGTTTAAACCAGTGTTTCTCAACTAGTGTGCCTGGGTACATTGTGTCCTTGAAAGGTAGCCAGCTGCACCCCAAGTTAATAAAAGAGTTATGAATTATTTTTATATTTAAAAAAAATTTTTATTTTTAAAAAGCTACAGACACTGAACACATGGCTTTCATGTCTGTCAAGTTTTTGTCATTTGATATTTTAAACTGAATGCTAAATTCCTTAATCTTTAAGTAGTAGATAATTCTTTCCCTTTTGCCTTCCTCGAGGGATTTAAATCAGTTATTATTGACCTCTCTAAAGAAACAAAATATATTCTTTAATCCCTTTAAATAAAAACTGTACTGCTAATCTTTGGGAATGCTAAACCAAAATTTCATATTTTCAAATTTCAGGAATAAATTTTCTTTATTAAAATAGTATGCTCCAGATTTTTTGTTATTCTACAAGTGTGTCCTGAATTGAAAAAAAGATTGAGAAATCCTAGTTTAAGCTAAGATTCTGAAGTGGGGAAAAAAATGTTAAACTGATTACTTTTTTTAATATTTTTCTTTAACCTTATCCCAAATGGTGTAGTACTATACTTTCTCTTGGCAAATATAGTCTAACCATCACAGGTCAGTTGGTTTCTCCTTTTCTTTCACCAAACTCTTAATTGCTAGTGTTCCTAGGTCCACCCTGACCCAGGGTGGTAGCACCTGGTAGGGTCCCAGCTATGGGCAAATAGTTCACACCCAAACTTGTGTAAAAATAGGTTTTAATACCAGAAATACTTTGTAATAAAAAATTATTACCAGCAATAATTTTTAAAGGATAAATTATCAGCAATACTTTAAAAAAAAAATACCAGCAATACAAACGGTTATACATTCTTTGAAAAAAATATGACTAGCTATAGATTTCTTCAAGGAGGAATATTGTCAGAAATAGATTTTTGAAGAAAAACATATTACCAGCAATAAAAATTTTGTCGGCATTAAATAATGCATTGAGGTTGATATGCCGTAAAACAAAAACCAAACCAAACTAAAGTTGTATGGGATTTTATATATATACTGTTCTTTGTCATTTACATATCTCATGAGAAAAAAAAACTTTATTAATGAGGATGCATAGAGTGGTTGTCTTATTGAAACCTCTTCCTTTCTCATCTAATAGTGTACTATTCACAAATATTTGTTGCACTATTTCTCTTACAAAGTTGTTGCTATATGGTTTTCTTGGAGGTTTATTCATCTTACAGAATTCAAATAACTTCTGGAATGTTGACAACTCAGCCTCCAAATTACAAAACAGACTTTATTTTAAAATAATTTATTCACTAAAATAATTTTGTTTTTTTTCTCCTCCAGGGGACTTTCTTTCAGTGAAAAGTTGTTGGAGAGGCAAGCAGATATGGTATGTAGTTTAAAGCGTCGAAATGAGCAACTTGCTCGTCACGTGCTTACTCTGACCACTGAGCTCAGTGCATTGAAACAGGGTCACATCCAAGACAGTTTCCACGAATCGTCTAACATGTCCAGCAGCAACACAACACAGTCCTTCCTTGGCCATTGATTCTTCACAATTACAGCCATCCCGCCATCTCTGTGCTTGTATTTCACAGCCTCTATCCTGATTCACCAGTCAGATTAATCTCATCTTCATCCAAGTTTAAACCTGTAGGAGAATCAGTAATCTCATTTTTTTTTTCTTTTTCTTGCTCTTTCTCTTTCTCTCTCCACTTGGAGAAAGAATTGAAACAGTGGAAATTAAAATCTAACCTTCTATTTTTACACACACACAGATACACTCATGTACCTATCCTATGTACAATGTATGTGTTTTTTGTGTGTAATATATGTCCTTAAATTATTCTAATGGCTTTGGTTGTTTTCATTTTCATAAGAATATAAGACAAGGGCAGTTGTAAAACCAAACAAACATTTTCTTTCATATAAATTTTTTTTTGTTTTTTTTTCCATGTCATAAAAAGAATTCCTCATTGTTTAATTTTTTTTTTTTTTTTTTTTGCTTTAGTTTCTTTTTTTATTTTTTTTTTCTCCAATTTACTAAAATGGAAAATTCTTCCATAGAATTTAAAAAAATTTCTCCAAATAAACACCACAAAATATCCATAGAAAAGAAATACCTGTATTTTATAATCTATTGCTTCAATCTCTATAAAACAATCATTTTTGCCAAATGATGGTGGTGCTGCCATTTTGAAATTTCTATTTTTATTTTATTTTCTATTTCTTTATTCTCTGCCCACTGATGCTTCTCTGCCGAGCCCCCAATCCATAAGATGTTTGCTGATACTTTTAATTTGCACAGACATTGATAGGAATCTGATGCAGATTTAAAGTTCAGTATCAGAATAATTAGGATTAAAGAAAAAAAAATATATATATATATTTTTGCCATGTTCAAATTGTTTCCCTCCAATTTAATTACATACTTAGCTTTATTTTTTATAAGTTTCTTAATGCACAATTCATTGGGCTGTTAATTTTTCCACTGATAATAATTAACACTTTAGTAGTATAATTTTTTTCTTTTCGTGCATACAAAATAGAAACTGAATTTTATGTTAGATTTAAAATCCAATTTGCAATTGCAAAAATAAAGATAAAAAGAAATTAGTTTTATTTAAGGAATCTTTGAATGTCCTCTTGAAAGGTTCCTGTAACTTCAGCAAAGAAAGAGAAATCCTTTTCTGTGAGGAATGAATATCTGCTAAACAGAAGTGGATTAGTTCTGTCAGGAAAATCTCTCTGGCTGGGTCCTAGTTAATCAGCTTCATTAGTCACCAAGTTCAATACTCCTTTTTCACACTGGTTTACAGCAGTAGCTGAAGACCTTACAATATATGCTCACTGTGCTTTCTAGAATTATTGCCTCTTTTTTGCTATCCAGTATTTGCCTGAAGTGTTTTGGGCTCTAAATCCAACCCTCTTGGGTAATGTGACAGATGACTGAATTGCTTATTCTCTTTACACTCTGACCTTTTGAATGTTTATAAATAGAAAACTATAGAGATAAATAGAGAAGATAAGTTGTTTTTTTTTTTGTTGGGGTTCTCCTTTCTTGCTTTTGAATATATTTATTGTTTTATCTAAGAAAATTAGCTAAATCTTTGCACTTTGAATTGTTCTTCAGATTATTTAAATGTTTGTACTAAACTTTTTTTAAATTTAAAGACATTCCAAATCACTAAAAATTTGGAGATGAATTTCTTTGGGTTCTTGTGAAAAGTAAGATTTGCATTTGCAGCTAATGCTCATTTTATCCACCCTTCCCCATCGAAGATAACGCCTCCAAACCAGCCACATATTCTATGGCATTTGTTTTTCAACTATTAATTTAAAAAAAAAAAAAAAATAAATAAAAATTTTAAAATTTACATTGATGAAATAAGATTTAGTATTTTTTAACTACATGGGTGGGTCAGATAACACCTGCCATAATTTGGTTAAGTTTGAATTATTCTCAAACACAATTTTCCTTTTCGTGCATTTTTCTACGAATTAACCAACCATGGACCGAAAATGTGAGCAACAGCGAGGTTTTGGAGAAAACTAATACCTTAGCTATCTAGAAAGCTTGAATATATGGATGGCAGAACAGGTTGTAGGAGAGATAACAAAAGACTATTTATTAAAAGCTACAGAGGACAGGAAATTGTGGAGAGCCACGTTTGCCAATGACCTAAAGAGACATGGCACATAGAAGTAGTATGATACTGCTTAAAGTGTTCCATGCATCATGGAATTAAGCATTCTTTGCACAAAGTTGTCAATATTTTTCACCTCTTTTCGCTTCAAGAAGTATACATGAGGACATATTGCCACCTTTGGTTTGTCTTTTTATTTGCATTTGATACTCACAGTACAGATTCAAGGCTACAGGAATAGGAAAATAATGCATAAACTTGTCTAGCAATCTTGAGTAAATGAATGACAGAACAAGGTTTAGGAGAAATAAGAAAAAACAAAAAAAAAAAAACCCCAATTTATTAAGAGCTGCAAAGGACAGAAAATTGTAGAGAGCCATGATTGTCAATATCCTGAAGATACATAGTACATAGAAGAATACTCACCACAAAATACTATTAACAGTAGGTTTATAAAAATCTAGTATTAATTATAGGTTACTCTCTGTAACCTATTAATATGATGCCTATAATCCCCAAAATGTATTTATAGGCATCAATTGGTTAACCAGGATATATAGTTGGTATTCTTCATGGTGCATTTATTAAAGATGATGATGTATGGAGGCTGTAGACCTAATTTAGCAGAATTAATGTTTTTTTTTTTTTACTTTTTCATTTCTTTCTTTCTGGTTTATTTGAACAAGTTCATATTATGTGACACTTGTCAGCTTACCACAGGTTAAAAAGAAATGTAAATTTAAATTTTTAAGTTATATATTTTGTAAAAAAAAAAAAGAAAGAACAGTATGATATATGATCCGGTGTTCTTATTGATATTTTTATTTTTACAAAACAGTGCTCAATGTAAATTTACAGAGCATAAATATTATAAATTAACTGACTTAAAAATATGGTTCCTTTGCTACACAGGAATTATCATGTTTCAAAAACCAAAGCTAAAAACTTCAAATTTAATTATATAATTAAATTAAAAGCATTAGTTCTGTTTCATCTTCAAGCAAATTCAAGTGGTGGTAGCGTGTCCATTTTTATTAACTATTATTGTGTCAATTATGAATTACGTTCGAAAAAGAGGTTAAGTCTAGGTAGGGTAGGGGTGCATTTTTCAATGAATTATGACATCCGTTCAACGCATGTCGTCTGCTTCTTTATCAATGACAAAAAGTTTTTTGGCATTTTTTTCTGTTAAATTTGTATTATATATAAGTAAAATGATCTTAAATCAATTTTTTTTTGTCACTTTCAAACTAATCTTTATCTGGTTGCCACTATCTTGCATCTTTATTCCCTTTCACCACTCTGGTGGCAATGACAGAGGTGGCTGATAGCCTGGCCTGCTCCTGAAGAGTTGTGAGCAGGAGTCAGAGAGGTGTGTGGGTGGTGGACACAGCTGGGAGAGTCGGGCCTTCCTGACAGCATGTCGCTGATCCTCTTCATGTTGACAGTTTGACTCAAAATCATTGGTTCAGTATCGTTGATTTGTATCATCTTTATCATTCAATCATTTTTAATGTCATTTTGCCGATAATTTTATTTTCTTATTTATTGATTGCAGTAAGATCATTAATTTTTATCACTTTGTTGTCAAGATGTTGGCAAATAACAGATGAAGAAACAAGTTATCTCCCTTTAAATCCAAATAAAAATGAATTGGGATTTTGGTCTGAGCAACATTTTCTCTCCGTCACTGAAAGATTGAAATGAGTTAAAAATTCTGTTTAAGATTTTCTTGCTTATTTCTTTCTCTCACATACGCTGTAGCATCAAAATAAATCTTGTATATTTGAGGTACAACTGAAGCCTCTATAATATAGCTACGACTATGACATTACCATGACTTGATTTTATCTTAGTCAATGAAGAATTTTAAAATAAGTGATGACCTGATTTTTGTGAGTTTTCCAATTGGTCGAATCTGATTCATCCTTCATGTGACAAGTCTACTTCTCAATTCTTCAGCACTCTTCTTGGTATTTTTACAAATTTAAAGTTATCTAAAATAAATTGGCAATCTAAGAAAGAATTGAAACTGTCCTATCTCATTGCAAGGATCTTAAGGATTCATGCCTTCATATTCCAATGGTCCCCCCCACACTCTGATAAAATTGAGATTTGCAGTTTATTTTACTCTGGATCTCTAGATCAGTGATATTGGCAATTTTTTTCTTTTCTTCGATTCTCATGAGGGGACTTTGTCTACTGGATGAGGTCAGCCATTTGATTTTCAAAATCCTTGAGAATTTTTCCTGTTTTTTTTTTTTAAGATTTCTTCTCCTTTTCCTCGTCTCTTCTTTCTTCTCCTTTTCCTCGTCTCTTTTCTTTCTTCTCCTTTTCCCCTTCTCTTTTCTTCTTCTCCTTTTCCCCTTCTCTTTTCTTCTTCTCCTTTTCCCCTTCTCTTTTCTTCTTCTCCTTTTCCCCTTCTCTTTTCTTCTTCTCCTCCTTTTCCCTTCTCTTTTCTTCTTCTCCTCCTTTTCCCTTCTCTTTTCTTCTTCTCCTCCTTTTCCCCTTCTCTTTTCTTCTTCTCCTTTTCCCCTTCTCTTTTCTTCTTCTCCTCCTTTTCCCCTTCTCTTTTCTTCTTCTCCTCCTTTTCCCCTTCTCTTTTCTTCTTCTCCTCCTTTTCCCCTTCTCTTTTCTTCTTCTCCTCCTTTTCCCCTTCTCTTTTTCTTCTTCTCCTCCTTTTTCCCCTTCTCTTTTCTTCTTCTCCTCCTTGTCCCCTTCTCTTTTCTTCTTCTCCTCCTTTTCCCCTTCTCTTTTCTTCTTCTCCTCCTTTTCCCCTTCTCTTTTCTTCTTCTCCTCCTTTTCCCCTTCTCTTTCTTCTTCTCCTCCTTTTCCCTTCTCTTTTCTTCTTCTCCTCCTTTTCCCCTTCTCTTTTCTTCTTCTCCTCCTTTTCCCCTTCTCTTTCTTCTTCTCCTCCTTTTCCCCTTCTCTTTTTTCTTCTCCTCCTTTTCCCCTTCTCTTTTCTTCTTCTCCTCCTTTTCCCTTCTCTTTCTTCTTCTCCTCCTTTTCCCCTTCTCTTTTTCTTCTTCTCCTCCTTTTCCCCTTCTCTTTTCTTCTTCTCCTCCTTTTCCCCTCTCTTTTCTTCTTCTCCTCCTTTTCCCCTTCTCTTTCTTCTTCTCTCCTCCTTTTCCCCTTCTCTTTTCTTCTTCTCCTCCTTTTCCCCTTCTCTTTTCTTCTTCTCCTCCTTTTCCCCCTTCTCTTTTCTTCTTCTCCTCCTTTTCCCTTCTCTTTTCTTCTTCTCCTCCTTTTCCCCTTCTCTTTTCTTCTTCTCCTCCTTTTCCCCTTCTTTTTTTCTTCTCCTCCTTTTCCCCTTCTTTTTTCTTCTTCTCCTCCTTTTCCCCTTCTCTTTTCTTCTTCTCCTCCTTTTCCCCTTCTCTTTTCTTCTTCTCCTCCTTTTCCCCTTCTCTTTTCTTCTTCTCCTCCTTTTCCCCTTCTCTTTTCTTCTTCTCCTCCTTTTCCCCTTCTCTTTTCTTCTTCTCCTCCTTTTCCCCTTCTCTTTTCTTCTTCTCCTCCTTTTCCCCTTCTCTTTTCTTCTTCTCCTCCTTTTCCCCTTCTCTTTTCTTCTTCTTCTTCTCTTTTCTTCTTCTTCTTCTCTTTTCTTCTTCTTCTTCTTCTTCTTCTCTTTTCTTCTTCTTCTTCTTCTCTTCTTCTTTTCTTCTTCTTCTTCTTCTTCTTCTTCTCTTCTTCTTCTTCTTCTTCTCTTCTTTATATTTCTCTTCACACACACACACACACACACCTCCTGAGGGTCTTGGCAAATATCATCCTTCTTTGAATATGTGGACTGGTGCTACAGCTTTACGAAGAATTGTACCAGATAGCAGAAACCACATCATCTTATCTTATCCTATCGGATTCCAATATCCATTTTGATCTTCAACGTGTGTGTGCGTATATATATATATATATATATATATATTATTAAAATTCTAGTTGTAAAAGCAAAAAAAAACTTCCCTTAATAGCACCTTTTGAATGGAGGCTAAGGTGTCATAGCTGTGTTCAGAAACTAAGCAAAAACTACACCAAAACTTAAATTATTACTAATTTAACACAACACAGTATAGGAGACAAAACTGATATTCTAACAATCCTTGTTACTATGAACCCTCCTCCCCACCGTGTACATGTGTGTGTGTACACACACACACACACATACACACACACACACACACACACACACAAGAAAATTGTGAAAGTTTTTTCTAAAAGTGCTTGGAAAATAAACTCTTGATAATTTCTCCACGTACATGTTCCTCAAAAAAATAAAAAGTGCAAGGATAAGAATAAGAAATAATTAAAAAAAAAAAAAAAAAAACTCCCAAAATATGCCTTGTCTGTCATACTAAATGAAATATGCAAAATATATACTCTTCTGTTGATTTTGATTTGTGAAGTCCCAATAGTTCAGTTTAGAAGTAAACTGTTAGATGCACCACTCCTAATTTGATTATGGTGCTGAAGGCTTGTGCAGAACCAGCCACAATTTTTTTTTTTTTTTTTTTTTTTTTTTGAAAGAACTGTTAGCAGAAATGGTGCACAGTGGGGCATGTATGTAGTCTTCAAACATCTTGGGTGGGAAATCAGTTTCCTTTCTTCTAGATTGCTTGTAATCCAAGGCAAGACATCCCAGTCTCCCCTGATATCCAAATAAGAGAAAGAACAAATGGTGTAAAAAAAAAAAAAAAAATCCAGTTTGTTTGTAGCATTTACTTTTTAAAAACGTGCTCAATACAAAGTAGACCAAAACAGTATTATATTTTTTTTATTATGAGAGATTATTATAGAAACACTTTAAATTGCTACATGAAAGCTTTTGCGTAGCAATTTAAAATATTTTTTATTAATCTCTTGTATATATACACACACACACACACACACGATGATAATAGTAGAGTACTTTGAGAGCTTCGTACAATCAGGAGTATCACTATCTGTTAGTCATGGCACTGCTCTATAAATGTGGTTTACACAGACTTACAGAAGTAATGACCTCAGATTATGGGATACATTCTATCCAAAGTCCTTGTTGGGAAGGTAAGATAAAGCATTAAAAACTTTTGTTTTGGCTTCTATTCCTGAAAAAAAAAAAAATTCTTTCATTAGACTAACAAGTTTAATATGGTCTTCAAGCTTATCTTTCTAGATGTGCCAAAATTATGTGTACTTTGTCTAATTCATTACTCCAAACGCTTTTTTTGACTCTCAATATATTTTTTTTTTTTTTTTTTTTTTTTTTTTTTTGTACATTTATGGTAGACCTCTTTTAAATTAACTCAAAATGAAGAAGTTTTTGTCCATAAGAGTTGTGGTGGAATTCTTGAAAGGAGAATTTTTTAGTTTGGGTTCATATTAGTTGCCCCATCACCAACCAGTTTAATGTTCTGAAATGAAAATAAATTTGTCTTTGTGTACTAACAAGATTTTCTTGTTTTTGAAGTTTTTTTTTCAGCTTTAACATTTTTAAAAAAAAATTTATTTCATGAATGTTATTTATATCTGTTCTGTTTTATTCATTTATTGCTCTGTACTTCATTGGTAATAAGTTCCTGTCATGAGATTAAATTTATATTTGATAAGCTCTAAGAAGACAAAAAAATATATTCTCTCTCAATTTACAGATTGTATAGAGTTGTCTCCCTTATCCGCAGTTTCAGCTGCAATCAACTGCATAATTTTTTTTTTATTTTATTTTAATTTCTCAAGTTTTACTTTAATAATAGTTTCCGAGCATACTATTGATGTTGGTAGTTGAGGCATGCCAAAAAGAAGCATTGTACCTGTAATAGTGAGCACTGTTTTACAGCAATTTTTTTGTGGATAGTGGGGAGATTTGAAACAGGCTCAATGGACAAGGGGAGATTACTCTGTAAAATTTTCATACTAAATTTAGGGGCTTTTATTGGTTTTTGACTTTGTGTAATGCATAAATTATTTTATTACAATATTTACTTAGTTTATACCAGGTGTTTGTCTGATTTAAAAACAATCTTTCAAAGCGTCTAATTAAAAAAAAAAAGAAAAAAGGTATTTAAGAAACTTTTTATTTTAGTTCTATAGGTTGAAGTTTTGTTTGTTGGACAGCTAATACAAACACTCAGTAATACTGAAAATCTGCCTCCTACAGTGATAACATAGAGTACCAACCTGCATTTAAAAAAAAAACAAAAAAAAAACGAATGGTAGTTTCTTATCTGGATAAATGGGATGACATTCCTACAGGCAAGAAACTATCTTTGGTTGGGGTTTTGTAAACTTTTACAAAACACTAGGTGAAATTTTTTACAGTAATTCTTTGTATATTTATTAACATTTATTATATTTGATAAGCTCTAATATTTTTAAGGTTCAAATGAATTTATACTATAAAAGCATACTATAATTTTTTTTTCATTTTGCTTAGAAAAAGACCACTCTCTTGACTTTGCTAATTAGTCATAATTCAAATTTCTTCATTTGTTTGTGAGAATCTCTGAGTACCATAATTCCCTATGTTTAATATGCCTTCATAAAATTGTGCTGGAAGTGTGGGGAAAATGCTTCTACTCTTGCATAATATGCATTCCTTATTTGGTAATCAAATCCTACAAATTGTACCTCTCCAATTTTGTTATGGCCAGCGTTTTCTACTCTTATTAAAAAAAGAAAATGATTTTAAACATAGAATAATATTATCCTAATTTACTTTTATGATAATTCTTATTTTATTTTACATTTGTAAGTGTTGTTAGGTACATATGATTGTATTTGACATCCTTATGGGGTTGCAATCGCTGAATGTTAGTGTCAAATTGTCGTATGTTTGTGGTGAGTAGTACTTTCACAACTGAAATCGACCTATGAAACAGCAATTTTTTAAAGATTTTTTTTTTTTTTTTTTTGTAGCTGTGCATAATACGCACCCCCCTTTTTTTTTTTTTTTTTTTTTTTTAATGCATATTATACATGGGGAATTACAGTAGTTAAATTCAAAAAATCATTTTTTCTTTCTTTGCTTGGCCGGGAATTCAATGATAAAAAGTTTTTTTTCTTCTTTAAGGTTCAGGTGATATCTTGTCAAAATAATGAAATGCAAAAACAAAGCAAAAGCCTAATTTTTTTATATTTTCTTATGAAAAATGCAATTAAAAAAATATAGTTTGCCTTTCTTCATCTTACTCTTACTTATAATCAACTTATTGTACCCGAGATATCACTTAAATATGTAATTAACCTGGCTCATATATATTTTTCTAGTTGAGCTGGATTGTATAAAGCTGTATCTCTCACCACACACACACACACATGCACGAGTGGACACCAGGGTCAACACAGTGGCAACAGTTTGTTTCCCCGTTTGCAATCTTCAGGCCTGATGATTGTGTTTAAGCATGAAACGGACTGTCTTCATTTGATGTTGGCATTAGTGTCCATTCTTATATTTCGACATATTCTATTGCTGTTATTGAGCCACTTTTATACATAAATATAGCATACCTTAAAAACTAGTTCTCCCATTTTCACACACACACACACACACTGTGCTCAATGTAATAAAACAGAGCTATTAAGTATATATTAACAAATATACATATTACCCCTCACTGACTCAGAATTTCATGCACAATGCTATTGTCAGGTGCTGAGTATATACTGATGTAATTTAAAAATATATAAAAACAATAGCTGGTTATTGTAATGTTGGTGCAGTTACGTATCATACTGGGATTACAGTTTTTTTTATTTAAAAAAATATAATTTGGTATTTAAAATAAACAGAATTTACTTAAAGCCAGAAACCTAAATGATCTTCAGGATGAAATATACCCGTCGAGTATAGATTTTAAAATAAACAATAATTCTAGCTCTAGTTAACTCTATTGAGCACTTTTTAAAGTTATGCGTAATGGAAAACGTGAACATTCCTTATTCGATTAAAAACATCCCACTACCTGCTAAGCATCAGTACCAGCTGATATTAAAGATTGAATCCTTCATCTCCAGTATGAGATGGCACTGAATCATAGCGTTTTAAAAATAACGCCCTATCCCCTCATGTTAAGGAGTTGGGCACTTTTGAATCTGAATTAATTGGACTTGGTCGATAAAATATAGAAATATTAATAATATTATGAAGCAACAAATTAAAAAAGATCTCAAAAGTATCAAGAATAGTAAAAAAATATTTGTTAAAGCAGAGAAATCTAATTCTTTACGAGTCCTGACAAATATAATTGAATGTTACATAAGTAAGCCTCAATGTTTGCTTGTACTAACATTACCAATTCACTGTACATATTTCTTTTAATTCTTTGATCTTAACAAAGAATTTTTTTTTTTATTTATGAAGTATGTCTATTTCAATAGCATTAATAAAAATTTTGTATCCCAAGGAAAATTTTTTTTACCTTACTGTCAAAAAATTACAGTAAAATTTTTAATAAATAAGAAATAAAAGGCAATGCTTTACCAGGCTGATCTCCATTCAGTCATGGGATATTCCATTTTTATGGTAACGTGTTTGGTAAAAGAAGTCAGTTACCTGTTACCATGACAGTGGAATATCTCATTACTGAGAAAAGGGGGTGAGGTTGGGTTTAATAACTATATTAAGTCATTTTTTTCTAGAATGGATTTTTTGTAAATTATTTTAATCTGTCATATTATTTATTTAATGTTTAACCCCCCCCCCCAACTCATTAGACTACAAGCTTATACTTCAAAGCATTTTTTTTTTTTTTTTTTTATTTAGCTGTGAAGCACATTTCAAAATTGACAGAGCTGTTCAAGTATGGATCAGCACTTCTCTCTCATGGCTTAGTATGATATACTTACTCTTTTCTTTTTCTTTTTTTTTTCCTCTCTCTCTCTCATACATATAACATGATCCTTTTTAATAATGGAGTATTCCATTGTTATGGTAACAAGATATATATGAGAAAGAGACAGACAAGTAGTGGTAATAGAATCTCTCCTTACTGAGGTGAGGAGGTCAGGTTGTCTTGGGTATATTAAGACACATTGTATTTTATAGAATATTTAGTCTTTTTATTTTGTAAATTATTTTCACTGTCATATTGTAAATTTCAAGCAAATATTTCTTTATATTTTGTGGAAACAATCTTGTATTCTCTCCACTCCAAAAAGGACAAAGGCTTTTTCTCTTTTAGATATTTTTATTGTTTATATTGTAGTAAAAAAAATAAAATAAAAATGGCTGATAAACAAGGTTCTTGAATTAAACCAATTTGGAAATGCTTCAAATGAGCCAATCCCAGAAATAATTTTTTCTTATTGCTTTTAACTCTATCCTGTCTTTTAACTTGAGTTTTTTTTTTTTTTTAAAAGCTTTATTTCAAAACATATATATATATATATATATATATATATATATATATATATATATATAAAATTTTTTTTTTCTCACTTTTTACTGCCATCACTGCATGTTTTGTAAATTTTGTTTTGCTAATAATTTTTTTTACTATTTCTGTTTGTCCCTACAAAAATTAAGCAAAAGTATTTTTTTAAAATAAATTTCATGTCTTGATTTTATTCTTAAACTTCAAATATGATGCAGACTTGAGCTGGGTTAAAATTCTGCATGTGTCTTGTTTTCATTTCATACTGTCTTCAAAAATATTAAAGACAAAATTAGTCTATAACTTTTGAGAGGAGACATTAAAATTCCAACTTTTGCTTGGAAAACTTATTTGTGTACTTGAAGCTGTTGCCATCTACATTGATCTGTTCTTTGGTTCTATTTGCCATAATAATATGCAGTTTTGTTACTATATTTTTAACCACTTTTAAAGATTTTACATCTTGATAGTCTGAAGAATAGATCAATCGAAACATTGTCAGATATTCAAATAAATGGGGAGAGGTCAATTGTCCAAATAAAATTTGAAATATGTGCATGTATTTTAATTTTTTTTTTCTTTCTTTCTAATGGGCCATGTTTATTTGTTTCTTTTTTTTTATTTCTCAAAATTAGGGTTGAAAACAAATTTCCTACTTCTAGTTAATTAAGTTTTGCTATTAATTAGCAATTAGCTTTCCTGTTGAATTTTTCTTTTAAATGTTTCCTTATTAAACTTTTTCCATGTCAAATTTAATTTTAACTATTTCAAAGATTTTCTTTTCACTCTAAAAATTTAAAAAAAAAAAATCTCAAAGATATTGCAAGCAATTCATTATTTGAAAACCTGCTTTCTTGAAATCTACATTAAAAACACAACTTGGTCGTCTTTCATAATTGTCGAAAATAATCAAAATTTAAATTTGATTAAAGAGCTAACTCTCAAAAACTGCAGATTTATTCGCCAGCTTTGCTATTTGCAAATTCATGAAAATATTTTATTTATTTACGTTTTTTTTTTTTTCTTTGATAAATTTGTATGATGGTGTCAACCGATTTCACCATTTAAATCATTCTTTATGATTTCTTATATACTATGTCTGTCCTATAATAGTAACATTTGGTTATACTATGGAAAAGTATTTCTCCATTGTAGTTTGTTCTGCCCAACTGAAAATGGTATTTATTACTCTGGTACTTAGTTCTTTTTTCACCAAAATACAAGTCTTAAAGTAAAAGATAGCAAAGTGACACTAAATTGGGGTTTAAATTTAAAATGTATGTAGTGAAGCTGGACACTGAATTTATGTCCAGTTATATGACACTGAAATTTTAATTTGTAATGTAAACATGTAGCAAAAAACTCGCTTACATGCATGCATGCATACATACATACATACATGTGTGTGCATATATGTATGTTTATTTTATTTTATTTTTTTTTTTTAATTTTTAAAAATTTTTTTTATTTTTTTTTTTTTTTTTTTTAATTTTATTTTTAATTTTTTAATTTTTAAAAAATTTTTTTTTTTTGGGTGGGAGGTGTTTGTGTGATCATTGTCATAAAAAGTGTTGATTCTTTAAACTTTTTGCTTTTTTTTTTTTTTTTTTTTTTTTTTAAATTCTTGGGAAAGGATTTAAAACAAAATTCTATACAAACAAAAATTTTTTACATAGCAAACTTGGTTACTTCATTTTGAAGAGGGAGTGAGGCTGAATTTTTCAACCTTTATATTCTCAGCCCATTCCATAACAAACTCAATTTTTTTTTCCTCTCTCTCAGTATATGATTCACTAATTTCTTATAGAGTAAATTGTAATTTCCTCACATTGAAAATATTTCATATCAAGGGATCTGTCAGACACAGTGTGGATGCAAATGAGGTCTACATTAACAATAAGTTTACATTGGAAATCAAACATTTGAAGTTGTCAGATTCAATCAGGTCCAACTTTTAATTATATTCTAAGTTGAAACTCCTTCCATTTTTTTTTTTTTTTTTTTTTTTTTTTTTTTGTTAATCTTAAAACTTCCATTTTCTCAAATGTGAGCAATATGAACTCCATTAGAAGAATACATCTTTTTCACAGAAAAAGAAAAAAAAAATCATTTTAGCCATACCGAATCCATACCAAATTTCACACTGGAGCAGTTATGGGACAGAGGGTATATATAATTATATTTTAAATTAATTTTATTCCTCATGTCAATTGTAATCAGTTCATTGATTCACTGACCACAACGGTCAAGGCTTTATCAGTGTTACAAAACGTTGTTGTCCCTGCTCTGTCGAGTAATTCAAATGTTTTCTTTTTAAAACTTTTTAAATAAAATCAGAATACAAAAAGAAATGAATTAAAAATTGTCACCTCTTTTGTTTTCTGGTGACATGCAAGTATTTTCTTTTCAAGTATTCTGTTTAAACAAACAAAAAAAAATCTGTAAATAGAATGGAAAATATCCTAGTGGAATTTTTGGTTAATAAATTTTGAAAAAAAAAAAAAATTTTTTTTTTTTTTTTTTTTTTTTTTTTGTGAATTTCAAAAAAAAGCATTTTTTTATGCTACAATCTCTACATTGCAAAAATGCAATATGCTTTTATCTTTTAAATTGTTTTGATTTTTTTGTATGTAAACTTTATCCTGTATTTTAGAGCAGTGTCTTTTTTTTTTTTTTTTTTTTTTTTTTTTACTTCACAACACACTTGGAGAGTAACTAAAACCCTGGGATGCATTTTAAATTTGAATAACGAAAAATTAGTCATTAAATTTGAAAATAGTAAAATAATAAAGAAGTTTTTTTGAACAACAATGTTATAATAATTTTAAGAAAATTAAGTTTTTGAAAGAATTTATTTTGCAGTATTTTAGTAGAGATAAAACTGAGGAAAAAAAACTTCAGATATTAAAATGAACACTTTAAGCATTGTGAATAAACAGGTAGGAGATTTTAGCTATCTCCAATAGGTCATGAAATTTTTGTAGAGGATTAAAATTATTTTTGCGTAAAACAGTTTCATTTCTGTATGAAACTGGTTTGATGTTTGTGTTAGAAACTGTCAAATTTCAGAGATTTTGCTTGAAAAAAAAAAAGGTGCAGGTTATGATTTTGCAATGAAAGACAAAAAAACAGTATGGTTCTCAAATTAATAATGCAAGATCGTCTGTCCTTGAAGTGGGGATTTAAATGTATTTAACTACTGAGACACGCTTCACTTGTATGAAGCGATATGTGTAATATCATCAGGAAACGGACAGATAAGAATTTATAAAATGTGGTCAATGGTTGAAGAGATTTCATAAGCTAGGTTGAGATCACTGACATCTTTTAGTGACCCACACATATGACATTAAGACAAAAAGAATAATTTATCTGTTACTCATAATTCTTTGTTGTTTTGTTTTTTTTTTTCATTCCAAGTAAGGGAATATAACCACTAAGATGCAAGTGTTAGTTTTTCTCATATTCTCTATTAAGGAGCCAGGACAATGAAAGAACAAGAATTAGAACAGGAAATAATGATTAAAACTGCATTTAAATTTTTAATATTCAAAGTAGTCAGTTATGTGAGATACATGCTTAGGGGATCAGGTATCTTTCAATACCTAACTGACAAGGCAGATTTTTCCTTCAGTAGGTTGCCATTTCTTTCTGTGTTAGACCAGTTGCCATCCAAGGCTATAAACATGGTCTGTCCTGCTATTTATCTATAGCTGAGGGGTGGGGGGAGAAAAGAATTCACACCTTTCCCAAGGGAATGTAATCTATTCGAGTGGAATTTGAACTAAATTTCTCCTATTCCTCAGTCTGAGCCACTATCTATTACTCTACTGTGCATCCTCCTCCTGATCAAAGTAGACTAAGTAAAAAGCCAGAAAAGAGTTCCACAAGTGAGAAATGCTAAACTGTTAGCATATAACTTGGGGTTACATCTAATAATTTCAATTGTAAAATGAGACCTTGCCACCATTTGAGTACTTTGCTAAAATTCATAGTCTAGGTATCATAGTGGAAAATAATACTTATTTTGTTATAATACAAAAACGTGGCACAAGGTCGCAAGGGAAAGGCTGGTCTTCAGTCTGTCTTACCTTAAACTTACCTAGTCACGATTACTGATCCAAACATACCACAGTATTTCTTACACCAAAACAACACATTGTTACTTACCATTCTTACTACAGTCACCACAATACCTCAAAGTCTCTATGAAGTCCTAACTAGTTCCCATATGTACAATTTGCCTGTAGGGGTTGGAGAATAAAAATAACATTTAAAAATGGAACCCCAATGAATCCAATTTACATGCAAGAAACTAAACAAAATAGTGTTAGGCATAACCCCACCCCCACCCCAATCCTTAAATGTGTCAGAAAAATCGGTTAACTGGACAAAATCAATGTGGGATTAAGTAATTAAGAATACACATTCGACCAAAAAATCACTCAAACACACACTCATCCAGATACAAATACGAAATATATGCTCGAAAAAATGAAAAGTGTTTCGCATCTATCAAAGAACTGACATCTCTGATTTCCCAACTCTTCTCAGTTAGGTTACAAACTAAAGAAAGCAGGGACAGAAATACAAGAGGTCAATGAGCATACATCCCCAAGCTGGGCTAAGTTAACTTGATGGAAGAAACTCAGGATAAAACAAACCTAAACTATCCTATTTTGGGTGGTGTTGCCTATGTTCAACACAGTTCCAAATATCCTGATGCCTAACCGGCATCAAAATGCCACTCCAAGTCAGCTCCTTTCACTCGACATAGATGCAAAAAAACTCATCCACCTTTTGCCAAATTCTAGGGTGGGAGTTAATGATTTGGTCATTAGGGATGGAGAAATGATCTACTTTTTGAGTGTTGGGGAAGACTGCTGAGGAAGAAGGGCAAATTTTTTCACATGTTTCTTGTCATATTTTCGCTTTTATGGATTTTTTCAATTGCTCTGGCTTTTCAAATTTTTCAAAACTCGGTTTGTATTTCAGTTTAAACTTTTCAGTGTAACTGTCTGGGACATTGCTCTTGGAACTGGTAGAGGTAGTTGGGCTGTTTGCACCGTTACACATGAGGGCTTCCAAAGAAAGATGTTTCGCTGTCTGGAATCTTCCTTTGGTCTTCCCCTTTTCCTTCTCCACAACCGCACAAGCGGCGGGCAAAGGCTTCTCGGGGAATGGGAGCTGTGAAATGGACCCAACTGGGGGTATTAACAGACCATTCCTGGTTGCTGGCTAAGCCAATTACAGGCAAGACGTAAATAACAGACTCGGCCAAAGGGGAATTTGCTTTGACTCGGCCAGAACTCCAGAGGCTTTCTTTGGGCAGGAAGCAGACAGGGGATCAGACTTCCAGAAGGTTGGTTTATGACCGGTCACAATAACCAGCATTTTGTGGCCCTCTACATCTCGATAGTTGGGGACAGAGATGAAGGTTTTGCGATCTAACATTAATTCCATCCCCTGTTCAAGCACTGAGTATCTGTCCAAATTGAACCAGATAAGCAGCCAACTTCTCCCCTAAGACCTGAGGTGGGACCTCGAATACTGAAACGTTGATCATTTGCTTGCCCTCATATTCGGTTCTTAATGTTCTTTCATTATCAGATCCCAACTCGAAGTTTTCACACAGTTGGCAGGTGAGGGAAACAGTACGTCCCCCGTGAACTAACCCTTGCCTCTTATGACTTTTTGAGGCTTAACCCCCAGATACATCAACGACTTTATAATCGTGTCTTTAGTGGAGCGACAAATTTGGCGCAAACGCTGATCAACCTCAAAGATTGACACAATTCTTTTTTCAACCTTCTGTAATTTCTCAAGGTCTACCAAGACCCTAGCTTTGATAAGATGTGCATAGCTCTTGCTTCTCTCTCGAGGAACTTCGTCATGTTGATGATGCACTTTGGTGGGGACTTCCAGCAAGAAGGCGAATCCTCGGCTTCTAGATTGTTGTCTTTGTTAATGTTACTTTTATCTTTTGACTGGGTAATATTTTTATCCGAATTTTGCCCCTTTTCGGCTACAATTCTTTTTTCTGATTCTTTAGCTCGGTCATTCAATTTTATCATTTCTTTTCTAGTTTCAGTTTATTATTTACTTTTATCTGGTGGGTCTTTCTCTTTAGAACTCAAAAATGGTCTTTTTTGACCGTCCTACTTTTGTTGGCCATTTGGACAAAATTTTCTTAAATATATATATATATATATATATATATATTAAAAGCAAAAAGGTATTTTTTCCTTTATTAAATAATAAAGCGAACGGAAAACAAAACAAAAATTAAAACTAAGGATAGAAATTAAACAAAATTCCTTCTACAAAGAAAAAGAAAACACTGCAAATGAGAACAGAAAAAACAGACAAAAAAGTTAGTCGGTAAAAGAATAAATCAACTTAAATGAATAAATCAACGTTGAAAAAACAATAAAAAATAAACCTTAAAAATACAAATGACAACAAAAATTCCTTCAAATGGAGGGGAAAATTAAACAATGGAAATGAGAACAATAAAATCAGAAAGAAAGACAACCGAAAATGGTTCGAGAGTAAAAAGAATAAATCTACTTAAATCAAAGTAGAAAGGTTTTTTCTTTTACTTTTCTTTTTTTTTAAAAATAAAACAGTAAAGCAAAACAAAATAGTATGAAAAAAACATAAGTAAAAGAAATAAAATTTTTCCAAAAATACAAAGTAACTTGGAGAAAAGATTAATTAAATTTAAAGAAAAATTATACTAAAAAAAATGAATAAAGGTTTGCGTTACTTAACAAAACAAAATGGTCGAAGTAACAAGTGAAAGATTAAAACAAAAAAAAAAACAATACATGCAAACGAAAGCGGAGGGGGGGGGAAGAGGTCAAAGAAAAACACGAGTAGAAAAATAAAAATGATGAATAAGATAGTAATATGAAAGAGATTAAACAAAAATGCAAAACAAAATATGATAAAAAAACAAGAAATTTAGCTTACAGTGGGTGTTAAGAAATAACAAACAAACAAAAAAAAAAACAACTAAAATTCAAACAGTTTACAAAAAAAAGAAAGTTAAAACAATAGACTAGTTTAAAAAATTAAATTAAAAAATTACACTAGAAAAAAATTACAACTTATATTTGAGGAGGTGAAAAATTATAAGAAAAAGAAAATTAAAGAAACTCTCACAAAATAGTAAAAAATAAAAATGTAAGGAAAATTAAACACAAACTTAACAGTTCTTTGTGAACAAAAAATAAAAACGTGGATTCTTTGTAGCGCGTCAAAAACACGTCTGGCCCGTGGTGAGACTTGAACTGCTCTGTAAAAACGAACGATCCTGTTACGAAAGTAACATAGTGGAACGTTCATCAGAACAATTACCATGAAAGTATTTATAGAAAAGGCACAGGGAAGCTACATTATAGCAGTGGAAAAGTGACTGAAGCTGAGATGCCAGGTCAGGACAAATAACATTGCAGATTCTATGGATTTTATCAAGAATTTCAAAATATGTAGCAGGAGCGCCAGCCGAGATGTAGCAGCAATATTCAAAGCATGCAGGAATGGTACACTTATAAATATGTAAAATATATTCTGATGAGAAAAATTGTCTAGTAAGACACAGTGAACCACCTTTCCTTGCAGCAGATCTGTTGCAGGCCCGGTAGGGTGCAGTGCTGGTTTATTACAAAGTGGCCTTGTGCCAGACACCACACTAAACTACCGAGTCTACAAGCAATGAATAAAAAAGATAAAAATGTGCGTGAAGGAACAACGAAGAAATGTGGTTAATCCACACGTGCATAAAATAAAATATATTAAGATAGCCGGCACAGAATGACAGAAAAGACTGGATTCAAACAAGAGTAATTTTTATTAAATGCAGGAAAAACAAGTAACTTATCCCGTAGTAGGGATCAATGAAAATGTTCCGCGCCAAAATAGAAAAACAAGATGGCTAAGGCGGGAAAGTTCTTGAAGAAGAAGAAGGTTCCAGATAAGTCAATGTACATGATAATATATACAAGGAAAAAATACTCACCGCGATTTTTTTGTTAATGTGAGTGAAAAGTTTATGTATATATTTTTTTTTTTTTTGGTACAGGTTCAAAGCAGATTTATGACGAGGCAAAAAGGACGAAGAATTAATATTGAGTTTGCATCGTCTCGAAGAAGGATTTTGAACGACGAGCCAAAAGGGACGAAGAATTAATTATTTGGTGTTTGCATCGTCTCGCAGAAGAATTTTGAATGACGAGCCAAAAAGGGACGAAGAATTAATTATTTGGTGTTTGCATCGTCTCGCAGAAGGATTTTTGCACGACGAGCCAAAAAGGGACGAAGAATTAATATTTGGTGTTCGCATTGTTAGATATCCCTCGTCTGTCAACCTTGCATATTGACATGGCTAAAATGAGTCTGCTCAGGTCCAAGTCTGGATCACAACTCACTCCTTTTGAAACAACAGTTTGTCCGTGACGTCACAGAAATTTCGCGGGAAGATTTCAAAAATCTAATTTGCATAAACAGGAATAGCAGGTCGTTTGACTGCCGACCAAAACCAGTTACTACTGTATTAGACTGAAAGAGGCAGAAAGGGGTGTCAAACGCGCGCGCGCACATGCGAGTGTGGAAGAAAGGGAGGAAACTCGCGCGCGCGTAAAATGTTGTAGATGGAATAATACATTATTCCACAGATCTAGCAATTGATTCAATATAATCTTTCCGCTTCATGTCAGCTGAAAACGTTAGTCTGAGAAGGTGCACTGATTCACTCTCCTGGAGGTGAGCATCAGCCATGCTGATGGAATGTAAAAAGAGTTCTCTCTGATGATTAAAAGGGAGCAGTTTTCTTTTAAGGTGTTAAAATTTACAAGGCATTTCCTGCCACAGGTAAGAACATAGTGTATATCATTTTTTTTTTACATCAGCTGCCAATTCGACCTTATCGAACCGACCAGACTTACTATTAAGACAGGAGTAAATAGTTGTGTTATCAGCATTGAGTTGAGAATTGATGACATTAGGAAGGTCATTTATGAAAATTAGAAACAGCATAGGTCTAAAGATAGAGCCCCGGGGAACATTTGCATTAATGCAAAAAGATCTAGAAGAGTGGCCATTCAAGACGGTATTAATTTCAGAATTTGATAAGAAAGACTGAATCATTTTAAAAAAGATTTAATCTTCCTCAAATAAGGTTTCAGAAAAATATATTTTATTTTTGAAAGAGTTTTAATAAAGAGAATTACGTTGTGTTGAAAGATTTATAAATATGGAAGTAAATCGCTATTTTTAGCGATTTACAAAAATAGAAAAACCTTCCAGTCAATTTAAGCTAATTTTGGAAATCCAGCATTGATTGCTTATTGGAAATATTAACTGTAATTTATTAGGTTAAAATTAGAACTAAAATAAAAGCTTCAAGTAAGAATTTCATTTTTAAAAACGCATTTTAAACCTTAGGTAACGTTTTTCTTTGGATGTATTTATATATAACTAGCAGTAGAGCCAGGCGTTGCCCGGGGATGTAACAGTAAGAGATAGATCAAGTATCGACCATCATAAAGACTGAAAAATAAAATTGACAAAGATTATTGTTTAAGGTTGACGGACACGCATGTCTTAATTAGTTTTTTTTTTTTTTTTACGAATTGGTCAAACCAAAACTCAAACAAAAACTGTGTTTTCAATCGTTATGAGTCTATCGATTGAATAGAATTTTATTATAAACAATTGTCTTGTAAATGGAATTTTTAAAACATTCTGAATGTAAAAATAAAGAAAAAATTGTGCAAGACAATAAGAAACACTACCTGTCAAAAAAGTGAAGTTTTGTTGAAATGGGTTGAAAAATGTAGGAAATCCGATCCCATATATAAACGAACACACACACACACACACACACACACACACACACACACACACACACAACCTGGGTTTTATAATAAGTATAACTCGATATGAGTTGTCCCCGTTTCATTCTGGCGACAGTGATGCATCTTAATCGTGTTTTCAAATTGATTTCGTGCAAAAACAATTGTGTTTTTCTAATTTTTGGCGCTGTCAGAACTACCGCAAGGTAATTTTACGTAGTCCTGTGAAATTTTGTTGAAATCGGTTGAAAGATGTAGGGAATCCGATCCAATATATAAACGAACAGACACATACACACAACCTGGGTTTTATAATAAGTATGATTAATGAATTAATTATCGGAGGGCCGAGTGCGAATTCCAATCAAGTTTGCTACATTCTCTTACAAATAAATACGCTTGGGAAAGATATGAATACATTTATTCCCTCCACAGCCTACTGGTTAAATTGTAGGTCTTGTAGAAAAAAAATGTTATTGTTATCTCAAAAAAAAAAGAAAAAAAAAAAAAAAAAAAATTAATGCAATATTCACCCACAAAAAGTATTATTCTTACAATAGAAAATGTTTCAGCTTTAACTTTGCCACAAAGGGTTGATAAGCCGTAAAAAAAATAAATCAAAAAATTAACTTATCATTGCTTATATATATATATATATATGTGTGTGTGTGTGTGTGTGTGTGTGTGTGTGTATTTAGGCAGCAATCCTTTCATGCAGATTTCATTGAATACGATAGACAAAGGTGCTTTTATTTATTTTTTTATACAATTTCTCATGCGATCTAATAATTTTTTTTTCTTTTCGGATGATAAATTATATAAAAACTGTCCGAATGTTCTTTTTATCTGATCGTTTTTGGCTATACATTTAGCCATTTTCATTCGTAACATTCTTGTTGACAACACTAATATAATAGCATCATCTACATGCAAAAAAGGCTAAAAATAATGGAAGCCTTATTAATAAAAAAAAACGAAAAAACAACACTTATTAACTTTGAATATGACACAATATCTTGACCGTATTTTGAAAAAATGAAAATATTTTATAAAATATAAGTGCAACAAACTATTTCTTATTTAACAGTTAAAATATTCAATCTTTGAAAATGGCTAAATGTATAGCCGAACGCACTCGCAATAAAAGATCATTCGGAGAGTTTTTATATAATTTATAATCCGAAAAGGAAAAAAATATTAGATCGCATGAGAAATTGTATAAACAACTAAATAAAAGCACCTTGTCTGTCGTATTCAATGAAATACATACATACATACATACATATATATATATATATATATATATATATATATATATATATATATATATATATGTGTGTGTGTGTGTGTGTGTGTATATATATATATATATATATATATATACATACACACACACACACATATATATATATATATATATATATATATATGTGTGTGTCCAAATGATGAAGTAAAATCCCCAGTTCTTAGCATTTAATTTTTTAAAAGCGCTCAATACAAATTAAAGCAAAGTATTATTATAATATTTTTTATAATGAATTACAAGAAAAACATTTTACATCGCTACACAAAAACTTTCATGTTTCAGTACTAAGTTGGTACTTATTCAGGCGATGGTAAATAACTTGTGATTAGTTAAAATAATAGATATATATATATTGTAAATTTATATATATATATATGTAATTACATGAATCATTCATACAAAAAACAAATATAGAGGTTAATGATTTAAATGGCGAGAATACATCTTCGCAAACAATTTCAATAAGATACACTAACCCCGAACCTGTATATAAATGATATGATCCCTGTTTATAAATTCCAGTTTCATAAGGTCTTTTTTTTAGTTTTTACAAGCTTTCGTCTGTTCCTACAGACATCCTCAGGTATGGAAAGAGATTTGTTCTTGTTTTTTTACTTCTCGGTAATAAGAGGACAACGAAAATATAGATATAATCCGAAAAAATGCTATGAGAAATGTGTTGTTTTGGAACGTGCGGTCGCAACGTTGAGTTTGAATTTTAAATTTTAAGGTTGTGCGTTTTTGTACAAATATAGTAATAAGAGAATTCTTTTGTACTGGTAGGTCTTCCGTCAATGTGGCATGAACTATATTGTTCAATAATTACAGGAATGTCACACTTATTATCCGAAAGTTGCCCGTCGGGTCATTTATTTTAAATCAGCGATGTTGAAGGATGGTAACGTCGATGCAAGGTAAGGAGAGTTTGACGAGACCATTCGCGTGAATATTTGATTTTGGTGAACAACTCTGCGGGACGGAGAAGCCCACACACTTGGCCAGAAGCGCCTCCTCGCGGCTCAACACACACACACACACACACACACACACACACACACACACACACACACACACACATATATATATATATATATATATATATATATATATATATATGGTGGACTCTCCGTCATATTGGACGTATGAGGGTCAAGCAGCTCAGTTCCCAGAAAACCGACAGCTCGACACCAGGACATATGATTTGATTGCAGTGGTGAAGGCTTTGTGCAGAACCATCCACCCTTTTTGAAGGGCCGAATACAGAGACCTGGTGCACTACGCGCCACGAGGTCCCCAAATGACCCTCCGCAGGTTTTGAATTCAGAGTTGTCCTTCTAGACCAGTTGTCATCCAAGGCTATAGAGCCCAGTCTGTCCTGCTATTTAACCATAGCTGGAGGAGAAGAAGAGAATATATATATATATATATATATATATATATATATATATAATATGGAAAAGTTTGCAATATCTACAGGATTTTCAGCCAGAATTGTTACTTCATAACAAAAAACACATATGACACAAAACAATTTTAGTTTCATAGATGAAGCTTCTAACTTCGGGAAACGTACCCCAATGAAATAAAATAAAGTTCCATTAAAATTCTGCCTGATCTTTTGTTCCTTAATGAGTTACTTGCCAGATATGTTATGCCCTGCCAATACCTAATAAATAATGAAATATTCCGTTTTGATCGCCAGGGAAGACGGAAATGACATCACAGGGACGCTATTTGTTTTTTTTTTTGGGGGGGGAGGGGGGAAGAAAGAAAGAAAGAAAGAAAGAAAGAAAAGAAAGAAAAATGAATAGATCTAGCGATAACCCTCTTATGTATTTAACGTTTAGTTTAATAAAATGGGGACAAAAATGTCGTCAATTTCAAACTCTTTTCATTTTTACCCTCTTTAAATAATTCCAGTAAAGTTCTGAAGCTCAAATATTTAACGAACTGATAGGGGAATTTCAACGGATATTTTGTAGTCGTGAAACTTGCAATGAGTGTATTCATTAGATATTCTGATACATCAGAAAATTTAAATTGGAACACCAGGATAGTTTCACGGTTACTGCTAATTTTATCTTATCAGATAGTTTTTTCCCATACGAAAGAGTGGGAAAAATTATTTAATTACACTGCAGTAAATTGCCATAGTAAAAAAAAAAAAACTTTCTTTGTATTCGCAAGACAGACGACTATAGGGAACAGCTTGCTCGCAAACTACTGGGAGCTTGGTGCTAACATGCGTATCAAACTACATTTTCCTCATAGTTATTTGGACCGGTTTCTAGAAAACTGTAGTGGTATAAGTGATGAAACGTTTTCATCAGGATATGAAAGTCATGGCGGACAGATTTCAAGGGAGATAAGCTAAAAGAATAATGGAACCTAAAGAAAAACAAATTCGTGGAAATAAAAAAAGTGAAAGTTCTTATCATGAATGTTCTTTTTTTAATTTTTAACTTCATATTTAATCGAATATATTTGGGTTTTGGTGTACTTTCTTTTCTAATCTCATACTTTATTTAGTTTGCATTTGCATAGGTGTTCATTTTTCGCTTTTCAGACATATTGTGGGATCTTCCACAACAAACCAGCCTTACCTCTTTTTAGGAAATGCACTCTTCCTATCTGGTAAGTAACATCCTACTTTCATACAAATATAACAAGTATTCATTGGTCAATCACCTCCAATCTAGCTTGCTGATTGGTCAGTTCCGACCAATCAAACCGCCTGCACGCGACCAATCTGTTTTTCCCGCGTTCTCCGTTTGAGCCTCCCACGTGGTACACGACCATTATATAAACCGAACACGTGTGAACTCTTTGAGTAGTTTTTTCATTCATCTCTCTTGCACTTCTCATTCCTTGCTACCAAGTGCCAAGATGTAACCTTCAGGAACGCCCGTCTTACTCATTGCTGACCAGACGTTAAAGACAATTACCAACATTCACGAACTCTGAAATCACTCCTGAACTTTTACCAACTTCGCAACTCACAATTCCAAACTTTCTTAATATGAACTCCGGTACAACTAATACCTAATCAAAGGGACACGACTCTGTCCTACCTTTTCAGTTCGCATACATGTACATCAAACATTAATAAACCTAATTGTTATGTTTTGGAATCATTCAGTTCAGTTTTGTATTTTATTCTATGTGCTGTCAAGTATAAATTGCATTGCTTTCACGTATTGTCCTGAATCTCATCTTTCCTAGCCAAAGTTAAATAATGGTACCCCATATTACTACAATAATGATGACCGCAACGTTCATCGTTCAACGTTCACAACAACAATGGTAATATAACCGCTACAATATGACTTAAAAAAAGAAGCATTTTCCTGCTTTTGGCCATCATCTGAAGCATGAAGACTAGACCTAACTGAGAAAAATGAATATGATATACGAATTCAACACTACAGAATTGTTTAAAATTAGCTATGGTATCCCTTGCAACATTAAAAAAATATAAATTTGTAGGCCAGTGTTATTTATTGTTGATGAAAAAATTATGGAAACATCAGATAATATCCGTGTACTATATAAACCCTCATTAGGCTTTTAGGACGATCTGAATTCCTTGCTTCCCACACGTACTATAGCGATAAACAACATTCTTTACCAAATTGGTTCCAACTTTCTCGGTTAGCAGTTGACAGACGAGCTATTTTACGTAGAGATTCACAGAAGTCTTCTACTTTCGGATAGTTTGGAAAACGCGCGCACATATGGTGTGGCGTAACAGAATAGCAGAGCGCAGTCCAAATGATGACTGAGGCTGTTCAGGTTTATTTGGTAAAGTATAAACATATTATTTGTCACATCGTTACAAATCCTGACATGTTGTTTAGCCATTGGTTTGCAACAATGGTTGAGAGAAAAGCAAGTGTGCCAACAGTTGGGCAAGCCATAAAGGCCTTGCTTGTTCAGGTTGTGCTACCAAGTGAAAGCTGTTACTCTCGTCCATTGTAAAACTTAAGAGGCATCAATCAATCAACAAATCAACAACTCATATCGATCTCGCTATGCCAGTTTACTCATATCTATCTATCATCTATCTATCTATCTATCTATCTATCTATCTATCTATCTATCAAAGTAGGTTCATTATCTATATATCTAACTAGCTAGCTAAACTTCGGTAATTTACAGGTCTATGTGTTTTATTAGACGCGAATGAGCTGTGTTATATATATATATAACCAAACACAACATACCATTAATATGTGTCTTTGCTTTTTTTAAATATTTTTTTATATCATTTCTATCTTTCTAACGAAGCTTTAATAAAGTGAAATATGTCAGATTAAGACCTGTTTCCTACTTGTTCTTTATCCTATCATTTTGTCGGATTCCTATTCATACCCATCTCTCTCTCTCTTTCTCTCTCCCTCTCTCTCTCTCTCTCTCTTTCAGAGCAATGCTAAGAAAAAAAATCCCTTTTCATTGATTTTTATATATATATATATATATATATATATAATATGTAAAGAAAATTAATGACAAAGTATATATATATATATATATATATATATATATATATATGCGTGTGTGTGTGTGTTGAACAATAAAAAAATTAAAATCTTCAGACACACTGCGTTGTATATCAATATTCTTTCGTTTTTATTATTTCAGTTAAATTTCTCAACTAGTTTCGGCCAACATGGCCATCATCAGGAGAAAAAAATCTGCTTGCTGGTAGCAGTGAACTACAGAAATGAATGACTTGATGGATAAAATGAACTTTATCTGTAGTTTTCATTTGTTTTTTTTATTTTTTACTTTTATAACATGGATTTTAGTCAGTCCTTGTGTTGGCCAAACAGTATTTATTATTACAGAACAAATAAGATAAGTGCTCAATGTATTTATTATTACAGAGCAAATGATTAGTACATATTATATAATTATATGCTCTGTAATAATAAATACATTGAGCTCTTTTAGCAGATCAATTTTAATATTTTATATTATTAGAATATACTTGGATTACATAACAACGGTTTTATTACCTTTACTATATATATATATATATATATATATATATATATATATGTATATATATATATGCAACAATAATAACGTATACCTATATATCTATCAAATCATATGTGCACAAATTTCGCACTTCTCGTCTGTGGAAACCTTTTCCGGTTTCTTACTTCCTTGTTACATACTATCTTTAAAAATTTTAAATGCAACGACAATCGTCATTTTCTGTCATCAAGAGCTAACGTTCTTTTATTGTCCTTTCTCCTCACTAAAGCTTTCTCATTCTCTTTCTTAGAATGGCACATTTTTAGATACGTAAAATTTACTAGAATATAACGTATTTTGTAAGGCCGGCATAATTTTTGTCAGAAACTTGCTCAATAGATACCTCGAGCGACAACAGGCTATAAATTAATTAGTAAATATTAAGGACTTGTCTCATTGACCAACTCCGAAATCGTACCTTCTGTCCATGATAAACGTTTTTACGCGAAAGTCTGGAGTTGGTCAAAAAGATAAGTCCTTTGAATATTTTACTAATTAATTTATGGACTACAAATGCATATACAGATTAAATAGTAGCTCTGTCGGTTGGGTAGCGAGTACTTCCTTTGTATAACATGGAAGTTTATAGGCTATTTACCATAGTTTCCACGCAGCAGGATTTCTGTTGCTTACACGAGCTATTAGTATTCGAGTAACGGTCTCTTTTATTAGGATGTGCGGATAGTGTAATGGCTAGCGATTCGTAATTAGAAAGTTTAGAGTCGAGTTCGAATTCCAATTTGGTATGTTGACTTCTTTTACATGCAAATGGATCAGACATATATTTATTTCTTTTCCTGGCTATGGCTTAAATAATAGGATCCTTAATGCAACATTCACTCGGAAAATGACTTTTCTAACATAAATAATTAAATAATCCATAAACGGTTGATAAGGTGTGAAAAAAACAACAAAATGAAACTATCAGAATAGAACATACGGTTGCATCTAGCTAGTTCAACAGTAAAACATTGAGACTTAATAGCCAATCTAGTAACACGCTTAAATTCCTGCAGTCGAGGCACTACGGAGAACAGCTTATCAGAACAATTGTCATGAAAATATTTGTAGAAAAGAAAGAGGGAAGCCTGGTCACGTAGGTGGGAAATTAACTTAAGTCGAGATGCCAGATCAGGATCTATTATATTACAGATTATTCTTTTTAATTTTGTCAAGAATCTCGAGCTATATAGCAGGAACACTAGACCAGATATGGCAGCAATATTCAAGGAACGGAAGGAATGGTTTATAAATGTGCAAAATGGATTCTGACGAGAAAAATTGTCTGGCACGACACAGTGAACTAACTTTCCTAGCAGGTGACCTACCAGTTTATATCTGTGGTTTTGGTGCCATTAAAATTGTTCTACAACTTATGTATTGTTTTTATTTTTATTTTTTGATATTTTATTACTTTTTACAGCGTGGTTCACCCTGTACAAGGCCCGGGATCACTCGAGGTAGAGGGTTACAGAATAAGAGGCACAGTTTATGCAGATAGGTGGGGAAGATAACGTTTAACACGAGACTTGAACAGATTAAGATTGTAGTGATCGGGGAAGCATCCCCTTGGGAGTCGGTTCTACAGAGCAGTGGTTCGCTGGGAGAAACTGCTCGAGTGGAACTTACATCTCACCAATTCAATAAGGAGTGAATGAGGGTGGTCTGCTACAATGTGAGTAGCATGGCGGGTCCTAGCCGCGGGTTCTGGCGGAACCAACGAATGCAGTTCGCTCGAGCACTTTCCACGAAAGCGGTGATAGTGCAGTGAGAAGCTTACAACATCCCGCGTGTCAAAGTGGGGTTGCTTGGTGGATAATAATTAGTCACCCACAAGGACACGGAGATACTTTTGGACTCTATCAAGACTGGAAAGTGTGGATTGGGCATCTCCTGCCCAAATATGACAGCAGTACTCCATTTTAGGCCTGATCTGGATCTTGGAAAAGTAGAGTATAGCACGAGGAGTCAGATACTTACTGGAGCGGTACAGGGAAGCGACCATTTTTCTTGCAATGGATCGTATGTACAATTTCCGCTTGACGTCTGTGGTGAATTTAAGGCCTAATAGCTCTCAAGGCACGGGTCCTCTCTGAGGGGACATTCGTTCATCGTGACTGATGATAATTCGGGATCCGATTGGCGATGATGGCTGCAAGAACTTGATAATTCCTCTTGCACCGTTATTGATTTAAACGATTGAATGCACCCCCCCCACACACACAAATGGAAATAAAAAAGACCCTTGTACTTAAAATCAGAAAAAAAAACAATAGAAATTTCTAGGACACATAATGTGGAAAGAAGGTTTGGGGCATATAACACTGACAGCTTGTGTAAATGAATAACAGAGCAGGGAATGGGAAGTATAATACAAAGAGAAACATCGCTAAGAGCTACAAAAGCCAGAAAGTTGTGGAGAGCTATGATCGCCGATACAGAGAAAATTAGAAGCTAGGTATCGTTTAAATCTCATATATTTATGGAACGTGAAGAAGTTAGAATTTGACTATAGTTTTCTTCATTTTATTTTCTTAAATCCAACGTACTGCTTGTATGAACGATTAGTGAATTTTCAATGATATTATTAATAAGCACACACATGTAAACATGTGTGTACGTTTACACGTCAGAATGAGATCTTGCTATAAATGGCCGGGCTAAATCCGATATACGTTTTTCACGGATACGGACGTCACCTCATAGATACGGTTTGATCGGTAACAGCTGGGAAGGGACCAGAAGAAAGTTCGACTATTTCAGAACAGCAACGACGATAACATTTACATACGTTACAAGTTAGAGGTTGACGACTACGATTTTTGATCGGAGCGTCTCGACGTAGGACCAGGGATATGTCATGTGACCAACTGCCACATTTAACATGGACTTCAAATACAATTTTCGTCCGTTTATCTATATTACTGTTATCTTTTTGCGTTTTTCTTTGGTAAGTAGTTTGTTTCCGTTTGTTTATTTTTATTTTTTTTAATTTTTGTGATTTTTCAGAAATAATTTCCTGAATGTTTTAAGACCTCAATTGTTTTTTCTTATCATTTTTTTTTAATCGATAACTTTTTGCACGAGGGCACAAATCAATTCAATGATCACTCGCAGAAAACTCACCCTCTTCGACGTCATAAGTCTAAAAGTCTAAATCAATGCGTTCGCGTATCTATCTATCTATCTATCTATCTATCTATCTATCTATCACACACACACACACACACACACACACACACACACACACACACACACACACACACACATATATATATATATATATATATATATATATATATATATATATGATTAATACAAATAAAATTTGTCAGTTAGTTGATAGATTCAACACCTCAACTCTGGAGTTTCATAGAACTTTTTCGTAATTGTTCAGTCTATTCGTCAGGGGGTTTCAGTGACTGATTGCGGACTTTTTCATTTTTTGTTATTTTTATGTTATGTTTATCGTCATTATTTTAGACGCTAATTGGGATGCTACTAATTGTGATTATGCTAATTTGTTGATTTGTCTTTCTCTCTGTGTGTGTGTGTGTGTGTGTGTTCATGCATGTGTGTGCGCATGTATGTGTGTGCGTGAGTATGAGTGCGCCCGTGTATGTTTGTGCGTGTGTATGTATCAATTGTCGTGGTTAATTCTCCTTTTAATCATTTTCTTATATATATTATTAGGACTAGCTTAAAAGCCACATTATCGAGCGGCAGATAAGCTAGCTCCTACGGAGGACTCTTCATTGGGCTTTCATCTCAATAGTTAAGGAGGAGTAGATGCGATAGGCAACAATAAACTACAGAAGAACTCAAAATTGATCACTGCATTTAAGTATTGCATTAATATTTAAGTTTCCCTTTTAAAAATTCAACGATAATTCTTCTGCAACCACTTAATTTAAAGAAAATTTGATGTACGTAGGTCCTTACTTTCTGTACAAACAATTATTTTTATTTCATGGGTGACTTTCGCAATTAATTTCTATTTTTCACAAATTTGTCTCCAAGTTATAAAAACTGTTATCGTACAAAAATTCGTCGCAAAAAAAAATCACGTAAAAAATCGCCGAAATCAATCTCAGTAATGAAAACTTAGGAATACAAAATTTTTTGAGTGCAGGTCTGGATCCGGCCCGGAATATTTTTAATTTGCTCACGGAGTCGGCCTGATTCCAAAATGTTATATGTTGGGCTACAGCCTCTAGGAGTAAAGTTGAAAACACAGACAATTTTATTCTGAAACGTTGTAATTTGAGGAAAGTAATTTTTTCATTTGAAGATGAGCTATTGAAAGTTACAGATTTGTGTCCCTTTAATTGTTTTATCAGTAGAAGCCAAGATGGCGGAATCCGAAAAAAATCGCAGTAATGAAAACTTTTGAATCCAAAATTTCAGGATTACGGGTCTGTATCCGGCCCGGAAAGTTTTTAATTTGCTCACAGATTTGGCCTGATTCCAAAATAGTATGATATGTTGGGCTACGGCCTCAAGGAGTAAAGTTGAAAAAGTGTGACACACTGACATTCGCATTTATTCTGTAGAAGAATATACCTTTTGTCTAAATTTACTGATAGTTATTTCTAATATGCGAATAATTTTTCGCAAATGTGGGTGTTGGTTATGTAATAAATTGTCGAAATTTTTACAAGATCCACATTTTCGACACACATGAGTCATCGTTGGGCTTGGAAGAAAGTAAAGATGGATTTATTTTTTACGGCTTATCGACTGTTTTTAACTAAATCCGATATAGAGTGAATGAATAATTCTTTTTATTTTTGCGAGCGAAATATATTTTTTAGAATAATGCTGATTTTCTTTTTTTACAAGTACTGTTTAACTCATAGGAGGAGGAGATAGCAGCTATTTGCGCGTAAATGAATGTGGCGAACTTGACTGGAATTCGAACTGATCTCTCTGCTATTCATTGCATCACCTACGCATATACTGGGAAGAAAAGAAATTCAAATGTATTTTAAAAGCGCTTTCTTTTAAAAGGGTTGTTGTTGTTTTTTGTTTAAGAGCTAAATCCATATCATTAATTAGCCTTGTTCGAATGAAGAAAAGATTTTTAATAAGACATGTCTTGTAAGAAGAGTTGCTACCAAAATATACTCTCTCTTTCTCAGTATATATACAGGGTGCGATGGATAAATTTTCGTCTAAATTACTGACATTTCATTTTAACAGATAAATTTACCAAAATTACACGAAAATATCTTGAAATACTAAAGAGTAAATCTATTCAATAAAATCGGCATTGGATTCAACCACGGCCTCCAGACAACTTCAGAATCTTCTACAACTCTTCTGGATGTTCTTCTTGTTTAAGTTGGTGAATGCTGCCATGATCCTTGCTTTCAGTTCATCTTTGGAGTTACAAAGAATTTTGCTGGTCCCTCGCTCAACTGCGCTACACGCATAAAAATTAAGGGGGTTGCAGTCTGGGGAGTTAGGCGGTCAGATGTAAGGGGTGGTCTGGTTGCAGAAATTATCTGACAGCTATTAATGGGTTCTCCTGCTTGTGTGGCATGGTGAAAAGTCCTGATGTCAGACATAGGGCCTTTCGGCAGCTACCCTGTTGACCCAGGACAGAATTACTTCCTTAAGGCACTCGATGTAGGCCTCTCGTGTTGAGTCTGAGGCCGTCACCAACATCTTCAGGGGTTCTTTTCTTATCAGAACGATAAGAACGAGTTGTTTTCAGAGCTATCGTACCTTTGTAATCACCATTAAACTCATTCAACTTTTTCCGAATCCTCTGCACTTTCCTCAGATTGACACTTAAACATTTTGAAATGTTCGTATTGGAGCTTCTGGCGTGAATGCCAAACAGTTTAGCATGTCGTTTCCAAATTTCTATCGGGTTGAATTGCATCATGGTTCTTTTTTCTCAAATAAACTTACTATACTACGGAGTCGGCAAAATATAAAAACAACACGCATGCGCGAAATTAAACATATAAAAGGGCGGCAACCTGTATATAATGGTAGCAATACTTTATTTATATATGTTTCGTTGGATGTTACGAAAGAGGAAACGCTTGTAAGTTTTTTCCTTCAAGTATCTTAAACTTCATCTCAATGCATATTTATATTACGATTATGCATAACATTACAAAAGTATGTGTGTGTGTGTGTGTGTGTGTTAAATCATTTCACCCCAAGCATAGCGATAAAGTTACTAAGACGTTAGAATTTACTCAGAGTGACAGAAACTGAAAAATCGTTGAGGAGAGAGATTACAATAAAAGACCAGAATTCAAAGACACAGAAGATGATGAGTGACATTGGATTTAAGTTTTTGAAGATCCTAGTTGACGAGAAAGTTGGGAGCCAGAAGATATTTTTTTAATGCGCGAAATGCGAGTGAAGAAACTATTAACATAGAGTTTACAGTTATATCTCGTAATTTCAACTGGGAAATTATGAGACCTAACTACCAAACTAGTACTGCGCTTAACGATAATTATTAAATTATACACAATATTATTGTTTTAAGCATTTCACCCCAAGCAAGGCGGGAATGCCACTAGTATGCAGGGGGGTTACAGAGAGTGAAAGTAAGAGAAAAGACTGGGTATACGGGGGATTGAAGAAAGAATAAAAAGAAGAACTGGGGTCAAGACATCAGAAGATAACGATTGACAATTTCATTTAAATTTTTGAAGATTATAGTTATCAAGGAAGCAAGTAAGAGGAAGGGAGCTCCACTGTCGGGAAGTACAATAGAAGAAGCTGTTGTAGTAGAAGTGGCGGTTATATTTAACTGTTTCAATAGTAAAAAGGTGGGACATACATGCCAATCTAGTAGCACGCTTAAATTCATGTAGTCAGGGTACCAGATATAATAACTCGTCAGAGCAGTTGCCATGAAAATATTTGTCAAAAAGACAGAAGGAAGCCACGCACGTCTGTGAGAAAGTGGCTGGAGTCGTGATGCCAAGTCACAACCGACTACATTACAGATCCTTCTTTGCATTTTATCGAGGACCTTGAGATGAACAGCAGGGTACCTGACCATTTATGGCAACAGTATTCAATACATAGACGAAAGATAGATTTGTAGATTTGAAGGATGGACGAGAAAAACCTTCTGACGCGAAACAGAGAACCAACTTTCCTTGCAGTAGATGCAGCTATTGATTTAATGTAGTTGTTCCACCTCAAGTCAGTGGAAAACTTGAGGCTCTCGTGGAGTTGAGCTTCAACTATATCTGATAGAGGGCAGGGAAGTTTATCTACGGTAGTTAAATGAGAGCAGTTTCGTTTTGTAGGCATTAAAATTTACGAGCCATTTTCTGCCCCAGTTAACCACTGATCGGAGGTCTTTTTCGAGATCAACGGCCAAGTTAGCTTTGTCAGCAATGCCGGATTTTCTTTGAATTTAATTCTTTCTATCTCTCACTACGCAAACATACACACACGTATACATAAATCAACATAACTACTACTACTAATCACTTATACGACACAGAATAAAATTACTACTGCTTCTATACGATACAGCATAGAACATTAACAAATAAATATACGAACAACTAAAAGTAACCCTTTCTCTTGAAAATGACAAAATAATTCGCCGAAAAGGGCTGTTTTGTTTTTTTTTATTTTTATTTAAGCGTTTAACCCCAAGCAAGTCGGGAAGCCACTAGGACGCAAGAGGTTACAGAAGATTTGGAGCAAGATCAGATAGGAGTGATAGAGGAAAGGATGAGGAGAAGGATAGTGGATAGATCAAGGCAACTGGAGATGTCGATTGACATTACATTTGAATAGTTGGAGATTATAGCTCTCAGGGAAACAGGAATAGGGAAGGGAGTTTCACAGGCGAGAGGTGCGAGATATGAAGCTATTGGATTAGAAGAGACGGCTACATTTAATAATTTCAACAGTGAAAGGGTGAGAGCGGGATGCCAGCCTCGTAGAACGCTTAAATTCATGAAGTCTGGGAACAAGCGAAAGCAGCTCATTGGAGAAAGTATTTGTAAAAAAACACAGAGGAAGGCGACGGCACGTATGTGAGAGAGTAACTGCAGACGGGATGCCAGATCAGGGCAAATTACATTGCATTACCGCTCTCCATATATATATATATATATATATATATATATATATATATATATATATATATATATATATATGATAGATGATATATGAATTATCCAATCAAAGTATATAAAATAAAATACGTGAACACCAGTAGGATGCAAAAATCTTATTTTATTTTCTTGTTAGTGTTCCGCTTCTTTTACGCGGTTTTGATAATGCTCACATAAAATTAGCGGAATGTCAACAAGAAAATAATAAAACAAAACTATGCATCATGTCCCTTCATGAGGTGGGTCATTATAACTCTCCATTTCCTGTCATTTGCAGTTCTTGATAAATTGTCCTTTTGTGATCTCTCCTAATCCCTGTTCTGCCAACCATTTACACACGCTCGTTAAGTATGTTGTTTGCTGCTTACCTCTGTCCCTTTTGCCTTCATTATGTCCTGTGAGTATCAAAATTTCCAAGCCCTCTTTCCTTATTATGTGCACAACAAATATCAATGATCTTTTATAAGCGTCGTTTTTGTTTCCATTTTCCCCGAAACCTTTTCCTTACTCAGATGTTCAGTCCTTGTGCTATTTTGATAACGGAAGGCTTCAAATACCTGTCATTGTTTTTCTTTCTTCTAACCTCTTTATCCTTATTATTTTTTTTAATATTTCAGATCCCCGGGAAACGACCAGAAGAAATATCCGTCGTGCTAAACGATGCTTACTTTACAGATAAACAGGATTATATAAAAGTTCTGAACGTCCCTCCAAAATTAACCAAATCAATGGTTTTGGTCACCGAATATAAGTGTCATGAAGAAAGTATGGTGGGACTACAAATTATTGTAAGTAAGATATTACATTATTATTATCATTATTATTATTGTTTCCTTTGAATATTGTTGTATACTATTTTCTTACGTGTCCCAACCAGAGACCCAAGATTAAAAACGGGATCATATTTTCCACAGAACATCTTTGTAAAAAAAAAATAAAATAAATAAATAAAAAAAAAAAACACATTTTACATTGATAAAACCTTTCGTACGGTGTAATCTGTGCTTGTGAGAATAATTGTTTTTTGTATTTTTATGGCAATAGGCTGCCAGGAAATCCCTTCAATGAATCTATCGGAACATTTCCACTCAAACTCAGGACACAAACCATAATTAAAATTACTGAAGTTCTCATGTGCCACATTTTGGAGATTTCGATTTCAAGGTCCTTGTGCTTTGATAGTTTTTTTTTTTTTTTAAAGATCTTCAAACATAAATCGTAATCTGCAGGAGCTGCCATATCAATAAGAAAGCACATACTGTTTTTGTGGTCTTTGATTACCATGTCTGGGTGATTAGCATTGATTGTTCTGTATGTATGTATTGTAAAGTTCCATAAAATTGTTACAGGTTCTTTGTATGAGTGGTTTTCATACCTATTTCTTTCAGTTTCTTACCCGCAAAAGTTTTAGATCTTTCAGTGCAGATATTGTTCCACCTTGTCATACCGTGTTTTATATTCTGTACATGCTAATACCGTTCAATCTGATACACAATTTCTATTATTATTATTATTATTAGTGGTAGTAGTAGTAGTAACGCCAACAAATATATGGAGTTCAATAGTGATTTTCCAAGCGTAGCTCGGATGTGGCACAAGGCCGAAAGTAATTGTTCTAGCGAGATAAGCTTGCGAACCATTACACCACCTCGAGGTGCTCCATATATGGAGCTCAATGTCCCCGTGATGTCACCTAGTCTGGTAAGGTATATCAGGCCCGTGCATCACAGCCAAATCTGTGACAGATTTTGATAAAAGCTGCGTATTATCTTGCAGTTACAAATACCTTTATCTATCCTCCTTATCCTCATAACTTTCATATCCTACAACCTTATCTTTCACTCATAACATCTCACCCATCAAAACCATTTTAATCAGTAACTTTTAGTTTAGTTACTTTTGAGCCTTGTATTGAGTTAATCAGTATAAAAATGTTCCGATGTCTGAGGCGAAGTTACAATGTTATTTTCTATGTCCGTTTAAATTCTAAAACATGTTCTGATTATGAGAATTCAAATGATAAGTTTAGTGGTGTTTCTCGGCAAATTACAATTCTGCTTGCTCCTCCTATGTTCCTTGCTGAGTTACTTAGTGCGTACGTTACGCTCTGCTGATACCTCATAAATAATGAACTATTTCCTTTTGACCGCGAGCGAAGATAGAAATGACACCAGAGAGACGCTATTTGGTTTCCGTAAGAAAAAAGAAAGAAAGAAAAAAAAAAACGGAAAGAAAAAAAAAGAGAAAGAAAAAGAATCCTGAGGAGGAGATAACATTTACATATGTTTAATGTTTGTTTCACTCAAATGGGAAAACTTGTCAATTTCAAACCTTTTCATTTGTAGCCTCTTACTTCTTTAAAGACTGACCTACATTCATACTTGTGATTGTGGCAATATTTTGTTAAAGTTGTTAAGTTCAAACGATGCAATAGGGAAATTTCCACAGATATTTTATTGTCATCAAACTCGCCATGAGCTTATTTAATCATTAAATTAAGAATTAACATTCATCACATAATTCACTTAAGGAAACCGTGAAATTATCACAGGCACTACTAGTTAATCTAATCATCCGATGGAGTTCACTTGCACCTGGTTTCTTAGGCATGACTATGAAAATGGATATACTAAGTTCTTCCTGTATTTTGCCACTGTCGTATATTTCATTTATTATTTCCGTAATCTTGTTGATCTCGAAATCGTTTAAGGCTGACAGTATGCCGATTACAATCCCATCTAGTCCTTCTGCTTTTCATTTCTTCACCTTGACTGGTGTTCATCCCACTTGAAATCTTATTATTGCACGCTCTCCGTGTTTTGAAGCATTGTAGATTTCTCTCTATCGTCAGAAAAGTTGTCCAATGTATTCGTTCTGTCTTCAAAGTATCTTTTCCTTTTTTTATACTGAGCATTTCTTTTTTTTTTAGACTTTATGCACTTGTCGAGGAGCACGTCTTTTGTCCTGTTATTTCTTTTATGCTTTTATAAGTGCATGCTGTTTCGATGTTCCTTTTTTCTCTCCCTCTGCACACTTCGAATTGAGCCATTCGTCTTTCGCTTGCTTGCATTTGTATCTAATGTTTCTGTTTACCATTCTTTTTTTTCTGCCTTTCCTTGGTATTGTTTGCTGTCTCTTTTTCATGAGCGAAAAATTTAGTCTGCCATCCATTTTTTCTGTTCTCTCTTTATATCGTTCTCTGATCTCACCAAAGCTTCTCTTAAGGTAGTTCAATTTGAATTACTCACCTCTTCTAATTTCCGTAATTTTAATCTGAGTTTGTGTATGACTGTCTGGTGGTCGCTTCAAGAGACGTTGCTTGGATGACTTTTAAAATATAGAACTACATTTCTGAATCTATTGTTGATTGTTATGTAGTCTATCATGTTCCTTGTGTCTCTTCCTGGGCTTTTCTTGTACGTTCTCTGGAATATAAATGTGAAGAAACTACTGTGTCCATAAAGTGAGGGATACTCGGAAACGAACGCCTAGCCATACTAATCCTATGCCTCTGACTGGACTGTAGTCTCTGCTGTAGTTGGTGATTTTAGTGTTAAACTGCATTCATACAACATTTATTGATTATGTTGTTATACATCTTATATTTGAATAGAATATTCCATCCTGTTAAACACGATTGGCACTTCGATGTGATGTAATGATTTCCAAGCTTATCTCGCTAGATCAGTTACGACTGGGTTGTGAGTTCGATCTTCACTGGGTGCTTCATACTTTCGGCCTTGTGCCACTTCTAAGCTATGCTTAGTAAATCGCTGGATACTCTAAAGTAGTGTAATTGTTAGCAAGTTTATTTCGCTAGATCAATTATGACTGAGTAGAGAGTTTAATCCTCACTGGGTGCTCTATACTTTCGACATTCTTCCACATTTAAGCTATACTTAGTAAATCGCTGAGCACTCCGACGTGGTATAACCGTTAGCAAGCTTATTTCGCTAGATCAATTACTGGGTGCTCCATACTTTCGGCCTTGTGCCACATCTAAGCTTTGTTAATTAAATCGCTATATAAATATAAGATTTCGTTAAAATCATGTTGGCTTACGGTAGCATCTCGTTGAAACACCGGTTCCTGTACAATCACCGAAGTTAAGCAACGTCAAGTTTAGTCACTTCCTCGATGGGTGACCGCTTGCGAATACCATGTGCTGTAAGCGAGGATGGTGGTATAATGGTTATTGGGTCGGAATTTTTAATCGGGGTGCCGAGTTCTAATTCCATTTGGGTTCGTTATATTCATTTATTATTGGGAAAGGTATGAATCCAAATCATCTCCCCAGCTATGGCTTAATTAGTAAAACTTATATCACTAAACCATTATTATCTCCCCACAAAATCTTACAATATAAAAAACAGTTTCTGACTTTAAATAACCTGCAAAGTGTACAGAAACCATAGAAAACAAATCAATCAAATACTGATTATCTACACAGGCATGATTTTTAGGTTAATTTACATACTCTGGAATATAAAGATATAGAAATTCCTGTGGTCATAAAGTGAGGGATCAAATTATATATTGATTGTAATATAAATTGATCCCCCATTTTATATTCACAGAATTTCTTGTTTGTTTATCAAATTTTGATTAGGTATGAATCCACCTCTTCTCCCTCCCCAGCTATGGGTTAATTAGTAAGACTTGTATCACTAAATCATTTTCATCTAAAAAAAAAATTCTTTCTGGATATAAGTAATTTTCAAAGGGTTGATAAGCCGTAAAAACGAATCAATCAATCAAATACTGATTAGATACACGAGCATGTCTTTTAGATTTATTTGCATTCTCCTGGAATACAAATCTGTAGAAACTACCGTGTTTACAAAGTGAGGGCTCAGTTTATATTTTCATTGTAATATAGAATTGATCCCCACTTTATATCCACATTATAATTTTTTTAAATAACCTGCAAAGTGTTGATAAACCGTAATAAATGAAACAATCAATCAAATACTGATTAGATACACAGACATGTCTTTTTTATTTATTTACATTCTCTGGAATATAAATGTGAAGAAACTGCTGTGTTCACAAAGTGAGGGATCAGTTTATATATTGATTGTAATATAGAATTGACCCCCAACTTTATATCCAAATTATAAGTTCTTGTTTGTTTATCAAATCCTGATTAGGTATGAATCCACTTCTTCCCCCCAGCTATGGGTTAATTAGTGAGACTTGTTTCATTAATTCATTATTATCTCAAAAACTGTTACAATTTAAAAGAAATAATATTCTCTGGCTTTAGATAACCTGCAAAGTGCTGATAGCGGTAGAAAATCACGGACTGAATGAATGAACCAAAATTACCTTGGAAAAATGTTGAAAAATGATACACCAATATTTCATAGCCTTTCTCGACTGTAGCTAGATAAAAATAAACTACGCCAAATATAGGAATATTAACCTTTTGATATATTATCTCAGTTTCAGAAAAAAAAAACCGTAGTGAAGAGCAGCAAGCGGCTAGTACGAAGTTGCTCATCTGAGTATTGATCTTTTAATTCTATTTGATCCTTTGGCTACTTCAAGTGTTGATTCAAATCCCCCCCCCCAATCCCGGTTAAACCATTGCATCCACTGCGTTTAGGATTTTGCCGTTCTTCTCTATGTAGGTTAACTTCCATTTGCTGGGGTTGTCTTCCCATTTTAATAGAGTCGTTCCCAATTGTCTGTTCCACTTGCGCATGTACCACTCAGCAACTGTACGCTTCGACCCATCGGTCAGTGAATCATGCGACGTATTCAGCCGATCTGAGTTTGTATTGACAGTAATCTGCTATGATGTCCTTTATTCTTTATCTTTGCCCGATACCCTTGCCCCCTTTGTGATTTCTCAACAGCCTGGTCAATACCTAGATGTACGGTCACTTAGGAATATCAGGTGCTGTAAGCTTGGATGCACGGGTGGTGTAATGGATGAGAGCTCCGAATGAGAAATCGAAGAGCCGAGTTCTAATTCCAGTCGAGTTCATTATATCCACTTACGCTCAAATACCTTTTGGAAAGTTATGAATCAACCTCTCCCTACTGGTTATAGGTTAAACAATAGAACTTGTATTTATAAAAAAAAATATTTATTTAAATAAAATTTAAGTGCAATTCACTCGCAAAAGTACTCTTGAAATACAAAATATGTTTCAGTTTTAAATAATCTACAAAGAGTTGATAAATCATAAAAAAAAGACAAAATAACTCGAGCTTTCCAGTATTGATGGTCTCATGTGTTTGACATGATTTCATTTTGTACAATTTTAAGAAATACACTATCGTTCAACAGGTTGGAAATCTACCCTGTGGCTTTAATAATTAGTCAGTTTCATGTTTACGTTTGTTTATTTAAATCCTACTAAGCAAATATATTGAAACTATTTCACCTATATTGTAGAGAGTGGGGTTGACTAAAATTAAAATTCCTCAGCCAACAGATTCCTTTGTTTTTTTTTGTTCCCTGAAGACGTTTGGGTTTAAGATCAAAAGATGTATATGAGCCAAAGTGAAGAATTTCAGTTTTTATTTCCTCATATTTACATTTAGATGTGTTAACAACATAGAACGTACCACCTTTTGTTTGTACCCACCCATTTTTCAAGTGAGTAAAACTGTTGGAACACGTGACTGACAGGAGTTTCTTGTGGCCAAGGTATTTAATTTTAGATTGATTATTTAATCATTAAGTAGCTCTGAATGACTACTTTTGGTTTTAGTCCTGGGTTTAAGTGAGTAGACGTAAAGGAATCCACAGGGTAGATCTCCAAACTGTTGACCGATAGTGTATTTCTTAAAAGGGGATGACCTGATACAAAAGGCTGTTTAATGCATCTAAATATAAATACCAGGAAATAAAAGCTAAAATTCAGAACTTTTGTCTCATATTCATCTCTTGATCTCAAATGCAAATGTCTTCAATGAACAACAAATTGAAATTGTTTTTGATGTTCCAATACTTTTGACCGGGACTATATATATATATATATATATATATATATATATATATATATATATATATATATCCGATGCGATGAGAACGAAAGTAATATATAAATTCTAACGTTCACAGCATTAATCCAAACCATTTTCGATTATCACCCGTCGAAGTGCAGTTGAAATGCGCTGAAACCAAGCTGCATCTTTGTAGTGAGTAAAATGGTTTTGTCTATGATAAAATTATAATATATATATATATATATATATATATATATATATATATATATATATATAGATAGAGAGAGAGAGAGAGAGAGAGGGGGGGCATAGTGGAGCGGCTCGGATTGAGGAATCGGAGGGACGAGTTCGAATTCCAATCAAATCCATTACATTCACTTCCGTGCTAATATGGTATAATTGGTATAGGTATGAATTCTCTTCTTCTATAGGTAAATAGCAGGAAAAACTGGGTTCTATAACCCTGTATGGCAATTAATATAGAAGAAGGATAAACTCTGAATTCAAAACCGGCCTGGATATCTTGTCCAAGAAACGGGTCACGGGATAATATATATATATATATATATATATATATATATATATATATATATAATGTGTGTGTGTATTGCTGCTATTGAAAGTCTTCAAATTATGTGGTTTGTGTTATTTAGTACAGATCTTTGTGATTCGGTAGCGTCAGTTCACAAGTTTCGAAGAAGTGTGATCATCACTTTGAACCACAGGCGTCCTTCTCTCAAAGCCATTTTTAGCTATTGATCTTAGAAAGCGGTTGTATGGAGCAGACAGTTTAGTTACTTCTAAATGGATTTTGACAATTGATTACCATTTTTCAGGTGGACACATCGGCACACATACAGAAAACTATATTTCGTGATAACTGGAACTGCATACCCGAGAAAAAATTGAAAACGCACAACACCGTCGTCATCTTACCGGACTATTTTGTTTATCGCCCTGACATATTTAATCCTCATTCGAAGCTTATAGCGAACGTTAAACTCCGAGGCTGGCTGCATGATATGAAGCATTGGCCTTCATATCTTAGTCTTGATATGGAATATGAAGAGTCACAGGTTCGAGTCTCTTACAATATAGCCACAGACCCACCTTATTCTCGACTCCCTAAACCAGCGAACGGTTGTGCAGTTTGGTATTATGATGTGTTGTCAAACAGATCAGTGAAACGTATACCCAAGTGTCCCGCAGAGGCAGGTGAGTATCAAAATTTTTAGATTTTATTTTAATTATTCAGAGATTTCGTTGAGTTATTCCGAAAAAAAAACTTCAAAAGCCGTATATGTTCTAACACATTATCATGTGAGCACGTGGTTGGGCAGTTTAAACGTTCACTTTCGGGCCATCTTTGTTAGGGAGGTGTCTTCTTGATATCAGCCTGGGGTTGGTGATCCCTGCGTGCAGTTCCGTTGGGAAGTGTCTAAAAAACCGTATCAACGTTTTTACTTAATTAACATAAACACACTTTTAATTTTTTGTGCCGAGCAAAAATAAGAAAAGCTCACAATTCAGGTGAAATTTCTTTCTTTCAATCTATCGGTTAATATGAACAAATATCACTTGATTGACAACAACACAAATTTACCTGTTTCTGGAACAATTTCAGATTCTCATACAACGGGCATCCTTTCGGCTATGCCATTTGACTCCATCCATTCAAATACTTTAAAGAAATTCCTTAATATAACCAAACCAATATCATACAGTGACAGTATTAACCATCACATTAAATATCATACTTCGACTCGTGGTCTGCCTATAAGTCCAACCCTTACCTCACAGTCGGTGTGTGTGGGGGGTTAAACGGTAGTGTCAGAGCTATGCCGCCTGGAACTTAGTTCCTGGTAGGGCCACCCAAGGCGGACAGGTCTGACACACACGCCGGCTAACAAGGGCTCTGGTGAAAATCCAAGGAGCGTCTGCATCGGTAACCGGCGACTTCTGGTCGTTCCTGTCTCTGCGTCTGTGGGAACCCCGCGGCAAGCAAGAACGTTATCCGAGTAGGCCTGGGTACCCTACTTCTGCAATTTATCCCAAGAATCTTCTTCTCATAACAGGAAGAAGCCGGCTCAATCCGCCCAGGGTGAATGCCGCATCAGTACAGTACAGTATGCATGATCGACCACATCGATTAAATCCCCCCAAATTTAAAATCGCAGAATTTCAACATACGCTTGATCTTGTTATCATTCGTCCATCCAGGAGTCCATGACCATTCCCTCTTCGTATGGTACGAAAGAAATCAAGCTATGACTGGAGACTATGTGGTGACTACAGAGCATTAAATGTATCTACAATTCCGGATAAGTATCCTGTTCCACATATTCATGATTTCTCCTCCTCTTTATCCGGGGCAACAATTTTTTTTCCATATTGATCTAGTTCGGGCCTATCATAAAATCCCTGTAGCAGAGGAAGATATAGCTAAAACTACTGTAACTACACCTTTCGGCCTTTTTGTATTCGTTCGTTTTCCATTCGGATTACGAAATGCGGCCCAGTCTTTCCAAAGATTTATGAACGATGTACTACGTGGTCTCAGTTATGTGTCTGTCCTGCTATTTACCCATAGCTGGGGGAGAAGACAAGGATTCATACCTTTTCCAAGGGTATTAGCACGTAAGTGAATATCAGTCACTTATGTGCCATGCGTGTTACACGCTTAGACGATCATGTATCGTTCGATACATGACTGACGAGGCAGATTTTTTTCCCGCAGTAGTTTGCCATTTATTTCTACAGTATATCAGTTGCCATCCAAGGCTATAGAACCCGGCCTGTCCTGCTGTTTACCCATAACTGGATGGGGGGGGAAGAAGAGGATTCATACCTTACCCAAGGATATTAGCACGTAAGTGAATAGATTCCTCAACTCGCTATCCATTACTCCACCGTGGTCTACCGTTCCTTTACGCGTATATAGATGATGTTTTAGTTACAATTAATTCTATAGAAGAACATTCAGGAAATATTTGAACGTTTTAATTATTGTGATTTAAAGATAAATGTATGGGAATGAATACTTGGCGTCCCGTCACTAGATTTCTTGGGACATCATATTTTGATACAACCGGTATCACTCCTTTGACATCTAAAATAAAAGCAATAAAATTTTTCCAGCGATTAATTCACGGAGACAACAAAGAAGGTACATTGGGGTTATTAATTATTACAGACGTTTCATTCTCAAGTGTTATTCATTGTTATATATTGTAATGTATGTTATTGTCATACTTTGTTATATTTTGTTATATATTGGTATATATTATTGTTGTTATATTTTGTTATATATTGTTATATATTGGTATATATTGTTGTTGCTATATTGTTGTTATATATTGTTATGTATGTTATTGTTATATTTTGTTTATATATTGTTATATGTTGTTATATATGTTATTGTTATGTATTGCTATATGTTGTTATATATGTTAGTGTTATATTTTGTTATATATATTATTGTTATATTTTGTTATATAGTGGTATATATTGTTTTTGTTATATTTTGTTATATATTGGTATATATTGTTCTTGTTATATTTTGTTATATATTGGTATATATTGTTGTTATATTTTTTTTTATATATATCGTTGTATATTGTTATGTATATTATTGTTATATATTTTTATATATCTTAGTGTTATATTTTGTTATATATATTATTGTTATATTTTGTTATATATTGGTATATATTGTTCTTGTTATATTTTGTTATATATTGGTATATATTTTTGTTATATTTTGTTATATATTGTTATATATTGTTATGTATGTTATTGTTATATATTGTTATATATGTTATTGTTGTATTTTGTTATATAATGTTATATATTGTTATTGTTATATATTTTTTATATATTGTTATGTGTTATTGTTATATTTTGTTAAAGTTCTTAATCTCAAATATTTAACGATGCAATAGGGAAATTTCAACGGGAATTCAATCATTAACTTAAGAATTACGATTCATCAGAAAATTCAAATAGGAAACCTACAAAATTTTCAAAGGTACAACTAGTAAGCTTTTATTATGATCAAGTTTGTCTACTCAAGAGCATTCTGTTTAATTTTACGTAACATCTATATTAATTGAACAAGATTAATTCCTCTCAGCCAGTTTTAAAAGTTCGTGAACAGGAGCTATTACATAATATTCTAATTAATAACAAGAGTTTGTTGATACTTGTCATAAAACGGAGTATAAACTGACCTACGGGGAGTAAAGTTTAGTCCCGCATTCATATTGTATACCGCGAGGTATGAAGTAGGCTAGCCCTAGTCATACTTTGCTGGTTATTCTGGGTAAAGTTAAATTATACCCGTGTATATTTTAGGGTTAATTCATGTTGTTAATCTGTTCTGCTGTATAGGCTATGTTTGTGTAGCCCTATTACAGCATCGAAACTGAAATGCTAAAATTAGAGAGTAGAAAGACTTGTCTGGGGGTCACGTAGTAAAATTTTACAGTCAAGCCACTCCCCAGGCAAGTGTACACACCTTCAACGAACCACAGATAAGTGAACATTTTATATTATTCCTTACTATGTATGTGTTTGCGTTAGCGAGTGTGACGTCACTGATTTACAATCACTTTAGTTTAACATCCACACATACACACCTGCATTCTCTCTGTGTGCCCATGTAAACACATTTCCGCTGGTACACACACGCGCACACGTCACTCTTTCATTTCCACGTGTTACGCCGGATTGAAGTCATTTGTTATTGATTATCACTTGTTATTGATGTCAACTATTTCGTCATTTTAACCAGATGGCAGGCTGTCCTAGGCATGACGAGAAACTACATCCGCGTCCTGGGTAAGACGAGAAACTACATCCGCGTCCTGGGTAAGACGAGAAACTACATCCGCGTCCTGGGTAAGACGAGAAACTACATCCGCGTCCTGGGCATGACGAGAAACTACATCCGCGTCCTAGGCATGACGAGAAACTACATCCGCGTCCTGGGTAAGACGAGAAACTACATCCGCGTCCTGGGTAAGACGAGAAACTACATCCGCGTCCTGGGTAAGACGAGAAACTACATCCGCGTCCTGGGTAAGACGAGAAACTACATCCGCGTCCTGGGGTAAGACGAGAAACCACATCCGCGTCCTGGGTAAGACGAGAAACTACATCCGCGTCCTGGGTAAGACGAGAAACTACATCCGCGTCCTAGGCATGACGATAAACTACATCCGCGTCCTGGGTAAGACGAGAAACTACATCCAACAGCAAGGCCTCTGATCGGGAGGTTTTGAGGTGCATGGGACCACCTCTTAATTGCTGATGTTCCCAGGTCCACCTGACCCAAGGTGGTAGCATATGTTAGGGTCCCAGCTATGGGCAAAAAGTTAGTCCCCAAACCTGGGTCAAAATACTATGAAAGTGTAAAAATAGGTTTTAATACCAGCAATACATTTTTGTAAAAATATTACCAGCAATAAATCCTTCTTTCATGCACATTTCATTAAAAACGACAGACAAGGTGCTTTTATTTAATTTTTTATACAATTTCTCATGCGATCTAATAATTTTTTTCTTTTCGGATGATAAATTATATAAAAACTGTCCGAATGTTCTTTTTATCCGAGCGCTTTCGGCTATACATTTAGCCATTTTCAAGGATTATATTTTAAATGCTAAAATTAGAAATAGTTTGTTGTATGTATGTTTTATAATATTTTTTCATTTTTTTTGTTTCAAAACACGGTCAAGATATTATGTCCATGTTCAAAGTTAATATTATTAAGTGTTTGTTTGTTTGTTTTTATTAATAAGGCTTTCATTATTTTTAGCCTTTTTTTTTGCATGTGGATGATGCTATTATATTATTGTTGTCAACAAGTATGTTCCGAATAGTGTCCGGTAGGTCTCCATGAATATTTAAATGAGATTTAATTGAGCTATTGTCAGAAAGGTGTAGAGTTAGTCTGCGTGTTAAACATGTTGTAGTGTGGCCTATATAATTATTTACGAAAGTTGATTGTTGAGGAATAGAATTCCTTTATGGGCATTTGAATTCGTAAATAATATTTGCCCTATTTAATTTTGTGAATTATTATTTTTAACTATACGGTTAGAGGTTTTAAATTTTTTATAATAAATAATTAATCTAATTTTTTTGCTATTGTCAACAGGTATTATGCATTTTTTTATAATTTTCTTAATTCTGCATTCATCATGTTTATTATTAGATTGCATGAGAAATTGTATAAAAAACTAAATAAAAGCACCTTGTCTGTCGCTTTTAATGAAATGTGCATATATATATATATATATATATATATATATGTATATAGTTTATTTGTTTAAACGTTATTTTTAATAAATGGATACTCATATTTGAGTAGATGTTCTGTTTTTATTTATTTATTAAACAGTATATTTATTTATTTCCATCTACCGGCCTGAATATGGTAGATTAATAAATGAAAACTCCATTTCTCTCTCTCTCTCTCTATATATATATATATAGAGAGAGAGAGAGAGTGAGAGAGAGAGAGAGAGAGATAAATGGATCATATTTAAAACACAGGTAGGTAGATACATAGAGAGATCTTATTTAAAACCGAGATATGTGGATAGATAGATCATATTTAAAACATAAATAAATAGATAGATATTTAAAATGAGATAGATAGATAGATAGATAGATAGATATTAATACACTGAGATATATAGATAGGTAGATAGATATGAACAGACTTAGATAGACAGATGGATAGAGTGAACAGATTGACTCACGCGCACACACACACATCTATCTAGCGATATATGTGAACATTCGGGAGTTCTTTTCTTCTCAGAACGATAAGAGTAAGTTTTCCGAGCTGCCGTACTTTCGTAATCACCATTAGACTCAGCCAACTCTTTCCGAATCCTCTGCACTGTCCTCAGATTGACACCCAAATACTATGAAATATTCGTATTGGAGCCTCCGGCGCGAATGCCAAGCAAGACATCATGCCGTTTCTATATTTCTGGCGCAGTGGATTGCATCATGGGGCTCTTTTTCTTAGAGACTGACTCTACTATACTGTACAGTCGACAAAATAAAAAAAAATTAACAACGCGCATGCGCGAAATTAGAAATATAAAATGTTGATAATTTACCTATCGCACCCTGTACCTATCTGTCTACCTATCTATGTGAGTGTGTCTTTGTTTTTCCTAGTCTGTTCACATCAATCTATCAATATGCGTGTGTGTGTGTGTGTGTGTGAATCTGTTTACATCTATCTATGTCTGTGAGTGCGTATGTCTTTGTTTGCGTTAGTCCGTCGATATAGATGTCTGTGTCAATCTGTTTATTGTATTTATCTGTTTAAGTCTGTTCATATCTATCTACCTATCTATTTATCTCAGTGTATTCGTATCTATCTATCTATCTATCTATCTATCTATCTATCTATCTATCTATCTATCTATCTATCTATCTATCTATCTATTAAATACGATCTATCTATCTATCTATCTATCTATCTATCTATCTATCTATTAAATAAATCTATCTATCTATCTATCTATCTATCTATCTATCTATCTATCTATCTATCTATCTATTAAATAAATCTATCTATCTATCTATCTATCTATCTATCTATCTATCTATTAAATACGATCTATCTATCTATCTATCTATCTATCTATCTATCTATCTCAGTGTATTCGTATCTATCTATCTATCTATCTATCATCTATCTATCTATCTATCTATCTATCTATTAAATACGATCTATCTATCTATCTATCTATCTATCTATCTATCTCTATCTATCTATCTCAGTGTTCGTATCTATCTATCATCTATCTATCTATTCATCTATCTATCTATTAAATACGATCTATCTATCTATCTATCTATCTATCTATCTATCTATCTATTAAATAAATCTATCTATCTATTAAATAAATCTATCTATCTATCTATCTATCTATCTATCTATCTATCTATCTATCTATCTATTAAATAAATCTATCTATCTATCTATCTATCTATCTATCTATCTATCTATCTATCTATTAAATAAATCTATCTATCTATCTATCTATCTATCTATCTATCTATCTATCTATCTATCTATCTCTTTTAAATATGATTTATCTATGTATGTACCCCTGTTTTAAATAAACTATCTCTCTATCTGTCTATGAGTGTCTATCTCAGTCTGTTCGCATCTGTCTATCTACAACTCATAACCTATCGAGCGAGCTTGAGTAAATGGATGGTAGAACAGGGTTTAGGAGAAATTAAGAAAAAGACAAAAATTACTAACAGCTACAAATGACAGGAGCTTGTGGAGAACCATGATCGCCAATATCCTGAAGAGACATGACCCATAGAAGAAAAAGTAATAAAAAAATAAATAGGATAGGTTTTTTTTTTGTAAGAATGAAATATATTTTGTAATTCGAGCAGCCAAATGTTTTCAAATTTTATTCACTGGCAAATCGATCGGTGCCCGAATAAATCTCAGCAAAAGAATTGCAAATAGAATCACGTTGTCGCTGTTTCATTTTTATATCGAATAAAGTTGGTTGTTTTTTTTATTCATTTAAGCGACAACAGATAGAAAGAATACCTCAGCTGAACTGAAAACCACAACAGCTGGTTTGTAAAATGCCACATCGACAATCTTCTTTAATTTGAATAAAATAATGATTTATGTTTTCTCGCCTTGAAACAAATGCCAGCAAACATTCTTACATACACGTAGCTAATCTCAGTAGCACCGGGTGTTCCCTTCGCGTAGCCGTTACCACCGCTGAAAATGGGATCAGCGTAGCGAGTTCGAATTCAGGCCGTGATCATAGTGTTCACTTTTGCAGAAATACGCCTGGGAAAGATATTTTTTGCTTTACAACAAATTTATCCTGCCACTGAAGCTGACTCTGATATCTGAATTTGAATTTGTTTAAATTTCATAATTGTTTTGTCATATCCTGCTATGGCAACAGAAAACAACTTTGAGTGAAATTTACAATAAGGTTACTGCAATTGAGAGGCTTTGAAAAAGAATGCAATGGAAAAAACAATAATGCAGAGTGATAAAGGTTAAAAAATCAATCATATCTCAAGCAAGGCAATAAAGCCACTAAGACGAAAATGGCGTTACTAAATGTGAAAGAATATGGGAGAAATATTAAAAAAGAACTTTTTAAGGAGAGGGAACAATAAATGAACAGGAATTATGACGACAAAAGATAACGATTGATATTGCATTTACATTTTTGAAGATCAAAGTTGACTGGTAAGCAAGACACCGAAAGAGAGTTCTACAAGCGAGGAGTGCGACAGGGAAAACTATTAGCATATAACTTACGGTTACAGTTAGCTATTTCAACTGTAAAAGGTGAAACCTAACTGTCAACCTAGTACTGCGCTTAAAGTTCTAAATCACGTTATTAAGGAGGAAAGCTCATCAGACAATTACAATTAAAATATTCATGGTAAAGTCACAGGGATGCTAACGGTGGCTGGGTGTGGGGGAGTGAAATCTGTGGTAATTTCCATAATTTTGTCCATTAATGGCAACTGAATAATAAATGGTAACTGATTCCTCACTTGTTCGCCTAGCAATGTTGATACACTTCAAGTTTGTTAAGGCAACCAGCCTAGAAGAAGGGCGACTCTGAAGTCAAAATCAGCCTGGAGAAGGATGGGTTCCGTTAGATTATCTTGTCCTAGACTGACAAGAGTATGCACCTTTTCTTTATATATATATATATATATATATATATATATATATATATATATATATATATATATATATATATAAAATATATATTTTTCAATTGAGCACTGTTGAACGGCAAGCTAATTCTAAAAAAACAGCAGTCAACTGCGTAAATACGAAGCTTTTCAGTAAAATGAATGGAGCACTTTGGCTGCTTGGCGTTTGTTTACGTTTGTAAAAACAATACGCTAATTTTGGGTGATTCGTTCTATTGAGTGAAGATGGCTCAGTGATAGAAGCTCTGACAGACACCAAATCGGTTGGGTTTCGATCCGAGCTTGAGCCATTCGGTTGTCGAGTCGCACTGAGGAGCTGCGAAACAGTACTGTCTCCGAATGACACACACATATATATATATATGTATATAGTCATTTAGCCCCAAATAAGGCAATAAAGTCACTAAGACGCAAGGGTTATGGAATATGACAAAACATACTATTAAGGAGATAAAAGAATAATAGTTAAGAAGATTATGTCTTACATTTCATTTAAAACTTTTGAAGATTAAATTTGACAAGGAAGCAACAAGCAGAAGAAAGTTCCACAAGAAAGAAGTGCGATAAAAGAAACTGTTACCATAGAACTTACGGTTCTATCTAACCACTTCAATTGTAATTTGAGGGACCTTGCTGCCAATCTAGTACTCCTCTTAAATCATGAAATCAAGGTACCATACAGGAAAGTTGATCAGAACAATTACTATGAATGTATTTATCGAACAATCACAGGGTAGCTGCTCTACGACGATGTAGAAAGTGACTGAAGCCGAGATATCAGGTCAGGACCAATAACATTGCAAATTCTTCTTTGATTTTATCAAGAATCTCTAAATATATAACCGGAGTAAAAAACTACGATTGGTACATTGCGAGGCTCTGCACCCGAAAAATAGTTACGGTACTTGTGATCGTGATAAAGCTTTCCCCAACCTTGCTCCATTCTTGTTCTAAATAGGAAATATCAGTATATTCCCTGATGTCTGTTGGTACTACCGATGTTCTCCAAACATTTTAAAAAATTAATATCATGTTGGCCCACCTATACAAGTAGAGGCTCTGTTTGACCTGAATTTTAGAGAAAACAAAATGTTTCAATAAAATTATTATCATCTTACTTATTATAAAACGCAGATTGTGTGTGTGTGTGTGTGTCTGTACGTTTATATATTGGATCGGATTTCCTACATTTTTCAACCGATTTCAACAAAACTTCACAGGACTACGCAAAATTACCTTGCGGTGGTTCTAGCAGCGCCCAAAATTGTAAAAACACAATTGTTTTTGCGCAAAATAAATTTGAAAACACGATTAATCGCGAGAATGAAAGGGGGACAACTCATATGGATTTATACTTATAAAAGCCAGGTTGTTTTTGTGTCTGTGTGTTCATGTATATATGGGATTAGATTTCCTATATTTTTCAACCAATTTCAACAAAACTTCACTTTTTTTTTTAGCAGGTAGTGTTTCTTATTGTCTTGCACACTTTTTTCTTTATTTTTAAATTCAGAATGCTTTAAATATTCCATTTACAAGACAATTGTTTAAAAAAAAATTCTATTCAATCGGTAGACTCATAATGATTGAAAACAATGTTTTTGTTTGAGTTTGGGTTTGACCAATTCGTAAAAAAAAACAAAAAAAAACTAATTAAGACATTCGTGTCCGTCAACCTTAAATTGACCTTTGTCAATTTTATTTTTCAATCTTTATGATGGTCGATACTTGATCTATCTCTTACTGTTACATCCCCGGGCAACGCCGGGCTCTACTGTTAGTAGTTACTAAATTAACTAAGTTTATAGTATAGGTATTTGTTATTTTCGACCATGCCTGACACAAGGTCATATTTATGAAACACTCAGCACTCAGTTGAAAATAAACCTGTAGAACTTCTAGAGGAATATTAGTGATAGATATAGGATGTTAGTAGATTGGAATGAAATTACAATTAATATTGCACATTTTATTGTCTTAGCAAACTAAACAGGAAAAATATAAAATGAGTTAAATAGAAGTGTGTCTCTTGAGATATACGCGCGTATAGTGTGTGTAAAGTCCTATTGTAGATGTTGAGAGACTTAATGTTAGCAAAGAGTTACCGTATCTTCCGCTTTACAAGACGCACCTTTTTCCTAAAAATAAACTGAAAAATAATGAATAGAGCCGTAGATTTTTATGTTGAGTCATTACATTATAATGTTAGCTATCTAATTCAGCCTTTTTTGTTATGTAACCTCAGCTGTTACATGTATTTCCAAGACTATAAACCTTCCTGGAGCCGAGCCACAAGCTTAAACATGTTCTGTTTACTAGCAGCGGCAAGAGCCTTCCTGCTCTTGACTAGTATGTCATTGCCATACAAACAAAATCGGACGTGTGATTAATGTAAACAATAGGTTGCGCTAGTATGTGAGGGATGCATGGTGAATGTATTGTTATATGAGAATGACTTTTTTCTTGGAAATTTCTTTCCAATATTAGGGTGCGTCTTCCAAGCCGCAGCGTTTTGTAAGCTGGAAAATACGCTATTTATTATTTTGGTAGTTATCAGATTAGGGTATGTGTATGTCGTATTGTGTACAATGCGACACGTGGTTCACTGGAAACTAAGAAGTCTTGTAGAGGGAAAACAGATGTCTTGTGCTTGCGGCATCATGTAGAGAGAGAAAGATGGAGGGAATAGGAGACAGCCTATATATATATATATATATATATATATATATATATATATATATGTATTATAATATTAAGCTCTACGGATCGTATTGATCACTGTTTTTTTTTAAATAAAAATAAAAGCTAAGAAATCTGAATTATAAATATCACTGTTCTTTCCTATTATTTTATATATATATATATATTTATTACTATAAATTTTATATTTAGTGGTTACCAGTGTTTGAGTAGATATCCCTGTTATTTTAAATAAGGAAAATAATGTCAATTGCCCTTTTTAGTTAACATTCCGTATGTTTTTAATTGTTTTTCTATATTTTTGAAGAAACGGTGAAAATACTTGATTATCCGGCGGCCATTAATGGGCAACGTTATGGGATCTACCACGCATTCAATCATTTTAACAACAGAAATCTGGAAAGAAAACGACTCGATGCACATAATGGTCACAAGTAAGTTTAAAAAAATGATTTTAAAAAATTGCTATCTTCCAATGTCTTTCTTTTTTCCATTTTCATTTTTCTTTAATGTTTTTTTTTTTCATTTTTTCCTATTCCTTCATTCTCCTACCCTTTATACATTTTCCATTCTTCTTTTCTCTTTCTTTCTTTGTCCATTTGTCTGTAACATTTCTGTTCAAACGACGTTGACAGTTCATCCCATGAATATTTCCGAATATACACTGCGTGCCAAATTATTATCGAGATAACTTTTTTTTAATTTGTTTAAAACTGTGCCTTTGTTTGTATCTGTTATTATTTGTTTGATTATCTTATTTATTAGCTTCTTTTGATCATAAATATTCACGTGCAACATTAATAAATCTTTTTTTTGCTCAATTGTGGGAATTTTACTAAACCTTTCTAATAATTTGGCACGTTCAAATCACAGTGCTGATAACAAATATGGCGCCAGTTTGTTTACATTGCGTAGATCAGTACGAAAATTTCAGTGATTGCGCAGGTCAGTGTTGCCAACATTGTGTGAAAAATTTGTGTGAATTGATTGGACATATTAGAAAAAGAAGTTATCTCGATAATAATTTGGCACGCAGTGTAGATCTTGTGAAACATGGCAGACTAGCATTATTTATAATTATTTTAGATGAATTAATACCAGCCATTTTTATTAATTTTTGACTACTACTTTCATCTCCCATTTTTATTAGATGAAGCATTGCCCATCATCATTATTATTTTTTAAAATAATATTTACTTTAAAATTTAAGTATTTTATTAGGTGAAGTATTGTCATCAATTATGATTAGTTTTTGATAAATCTACATTCATCTACTATTTCTATGATGAAACGTTGTCAACTGTTATTAATTTTTTTGATTCGTGTTTACTTTTATATTTATTTTTATTAAACTAGAACTGACGCGTGTTAAAATCCTCACAGCATTTAGTTTCATTCAATTTCGCAAACGAATTGCTGAAATATAAAACTTAAAGAAAAGATATGCAAAAAAAAAAAAAAAAAAAAGAAAAGAAAAAAGAAATGGAGAAAGATGCTATATTTTATTGGCTGCTTCTAATGGAATCCTCCATATTTGCTACTCACCCCTGCGGAAAAATGTACTTTTCTCCTAAACCAACTTTAACCAATCATTACTTCACTTTTCTAAACTTGACTTCTCATTGGTTAAAAGGACCCAAAAAATGTAGCAAGTTGCGACAAATCTGTTTTCCCGCTCACCTATCTGGAGCCAGTTTGAAATCCAAAAAATCAATAAATAGGATCGGTTCACTTGATTCAAGCAGTCACTAACTAAGTCTTTGAGAGATGCCAACAAACTTCACGCGCACGAGCACACTGACTCAACAACCGCCACTCTCTCTCTCTCTCTCTCTCTCTCTCTCAGCAGCTCAACACAACTCAGAAAGTCTTGCCGCGCGAATTGACCCAATTTACAATTTACTAGAAAAAGTGACATTATCACTACCGAAGTAGTAATTGTATTTTGTCAACTTACATCAGATCAGTCAAAGGCACATAACTCCTTATGACTTTAAACAATATTTACAATTGTCGCACACATACACACTAATATTTGAATCCACACAAGTGACATTTCACCTTGCAGAAAGCAAACTGTTTTGATTTCATAGACAAACCTTAACTAGAAGCTTTCATACACCAAATCACTGCATGATCACTCCTTACAATTTTATCTCACTTATCACATTGAACAAGCAATCTTAAAATTCACTTTGTGTATATCAAACGTATATAAATGCATGTTATTTGTTGAAATCTATAACTACGTTGTTTCTCCTTGATTTCTTTCAATTGAATTCCCTTCAAATGTTTGTTTATTTTATTTGTTGTGGATGAATATTTAACGAACACGCACATTTTTAAGCCTTCACACAATTACACCTTCTGATACATCGAAATTAGCTCATATTCCGCAACACTTCTCTCTATATTACAACAACATCAAGAATTTCGAGTCTTCCTCTACATAAAATTTTGGAGTTGTCTATTAAAATTTGTCTTATGTTAATATTTTTTTAAGCATTCAAGCCCAAGCAAGGCGGGAAGCCACTAACACGCAAGGGATCTTGCTTATTTGTCATATGTTTATCTATATGGACGCAGATTTTACTAAATTATGACAAATGTCAAGTTAATCTAGGAGAAAGTGTGGTTTTTATGTGCCCAATGTAAGAATTTAATGTTGTTTATTGATTGTTAGTGTTGCGCAAATATGCACAGAACAATCCTTGAAAACGAATATAGAAATATTTGTAAGTAGCCGGAAAAATAATATAAAATAAATAGACAAAAACTTGTCAATATTATTTAAGCAGACATGTTTGAAAGAATTATTACTGCCAAAATACATACATACGTACATGCATGCATACGTGCGCGCGCACATACACACGCACACATATATATAGTGTATTGGAGCAGAAAATCATTATTCAAATTAATATTGTTAAATATAACAGACAACGAATGTCTATTATGTTTGTTCATGAGCTGTTATATTACGACTCGTAATCAAACATTTCGTTGTCTGTTATATTTAACAATATATGTTTGAATATATATATATATATATGTATATGTTTGAAATATATATATATATATGTATATGTTTGAAACAATACAGAAGCGTATTATGGCATTGTTGTGTCGTGGCACAATAGTAAAATAAGAAAATCAAGTCGAAGTTGGGTTAAGGAACAAGTGTATTTAACATCACAGATACAAAGATAGGAAACGGGTACTACTCAGTTAGGCAGTGTAGTACTGTCGCAGCTACTTCGGGTAGGTACTACTGACACTATATATATAGCGAGAACCGGTGTAATTCCCTTGTGTTAGAGGCCGGTGTAACAGGCATAAAAAGCAATTCATATTTCTTATTACTCTAAACGTTACCTTTTAATGGGTAGGCATCACTGTTTTTTATTTTTTAAATAGTGAACTTATTATCTACTTTCCTTTAATAAGACTTTCTTCTTTAGTCCAATAGATATTATTTTCATATATATATATATATATATATATATATATATATATATAATTATTTTTTATAAAAAAAAAAATTATAACATAAGTATGTTATAAAATCACTACAAAAATAGCCATTTTGTTTCAACACACTCTGTGTCAATTATATATATATATATATATATATATATATATATATATATATATATTTATTTATTAAAAGGTTAAATGGTTTTGAGCGTGTGAAGATCATCCGTCCTTGAACATTTTTTATTGGAGTTACAGATTCGCAAACAAAGAACTGTACAAAATAAAAGAAGCCAGATTACTTGAGGACTACCAATGACGACTACAACTAAAATGAATAGCACATGTAGCTTAAGAGAAATCAATGACATAATCAAGCTGTTAACTTTCCACACGACTTAAAAAAAGGTTAGGAAGGAAACTCTCTTTAATACTAGAAATAGCTACTAGATTTGATAAACAAATTTTCCCGAAAAATTTGTTTTAAGATATATATTTCGTAAATTTCAGCCCAAATCATACTACCTGCACGGTCAATGAATACCAAATGTTTCCTTGTAGGGAAACCGTTAATATTACCTTAATTACGTTAATATTAATTAATTACGTTAATATTACCTTAATTATACCTTAATATTTTCATTACTGTTTCTATGAACTTTTATGCCATAGAAATACACTTAGTAACCCCCAAATTAATAGTGTTTCTCGCTTATTAACCTTGTTAGCGATACGTTGTTTCTTCCCGAGTGCTCATAATATGTTACCTTGTGTCATATATGACTGAATTCAGTATATGCCTCCTTTCTGATATAGGAGCAACCCACGGGTAGCAGTAGCTAGGGTCCTAGTGTTCTAAGTTAACGACACTACCTTCGTTCTACTCTATGAGCAAGGGTTAGTGCATTAATCTTGCAAGCCATGAAATTAGTTTTTTTTATTCAAGTCTCAATCCTAGCTGCGTTGTCAACAGTTTCATAAACGATGAGGATCAATGATTTTCATGCAATTCGTACGGATTGGAGTGGAGGAGAGAGAGAGAGAGAGAGAGAGAGAGAGAGAGAGAGAGAGAGAGGGGTTGTTGGTCTGTTTAGAAAAGAAAATAGAGAGGGAAAGAGACTGTTGGTTTGTTGAGAAAAAATAAATAGAGAGGGCGAGAGAGGTTGCTGATCTGTTTAGAAAAGTAAGTACAGGGAGGGGGAGAGAGAGAGGGAGAAAGGTTGTTGGTCTGTTTAGAAAAGTAAATAGAGAGAGGGAGATAGATAAAGAGAGAGAGAGAGAGAGAGTGATGGGGGGAGGGAGGTGGTTGGTCTGTTTAGAAAAGTAAATAATGACTCATGATTATTGATTCCTGGTCACAGATGGTCAGTCCAAGACCACCCACCCACCATCACGCGGCTAAAATAAATAAATAAATAAATAAACAAAAACGAAATAAGGTGAAAGAAAGTTCGCTCAATATTTTCAGAGGCGAAAGAAGACGACACTTTGTAAATGCTTCGCTTTCCCATACATTTTAAAAGAATTCCTCTGAGTAGGCAACATTTGGCAAAGAGGCTTTTTTTAAAATTCACAATCAGCTTGGTATTTACTCTGCTTGTCAACTTTTGACATAAGGCCATAAGTGTAGGCGACACGGTGAGGATCGAACTGACGACAGACCCGAGTTCTTTACTCATTTATATTTATCATAACCCATATGCAACTGGCGTCAGTTTAAACTGACGACGTTCCCCCGTCCACATACCTCAACTATAGCAGTCCGGCATTCGCAGACTGTATGGCAACGAATGCTGGACAATCTCCTCAGAGATGAAGAAGAAACTTGAAGCAACAGAAATGTGGTTCTACAGAAGGATACTGAGGATACCATGGACCGAACTTGTGAGCAACGACAAGGTTTTTGAGAAAATGGAAACAAAAAGGAAACATACACTTAAACTCAGGAAGAGGCAGTTGAAATTTCTGTGGCACGTAATGAGAAAGGAGGGCTTGGAGAATCTGATACTCACAGGAAAGAGGGACAGAGGAAAGCAGCGTGTAACGTAACTTGATGTGCTTGAGTAAATGGTTGGTAGTAAATGGTTGCTTGGGAGAAATAACAAAAAGGCAAAAATTATTAAGAACTAAAAGTGACAAGAAGACGTGGAGGGCCATGATCGCCTACGCCCTAAAGACAAACACACGTATATATATATATATATATATATATATATATATATATATATATATATATGTGTATGGGTATATATATATATATATATATTTTTATATGCGCGGCATTAGTGTAAAACTCTAAATATCAGTGATAGAACTGACATAATAAATATATATATATATATATATATATATATATATATATATATATATGTGTGTGTGTGTGTGTGTGTGTGTGTGTATGTGTGTAGTTCTGTTCAAGCGTCTCGGCTCCAGTCTCTTTCCTACTGCCGAAAGCTTGTATCACTGTGGTTTTTCTATAAATACTTACATGGTTCGGTTGAGCACTTTGTGTGATATCTAGACTCTTTGAAATTAAATGCTGTACGTGAGTCTGGCGACGAGGTCTCATCAATTTACAGTTGACTTGGCTTAGATGTAACCGTAATTCTATGCTAAAACTTTCTTTTCTCGCACTTCTCATTTGTAGAAACTCCCTTTCGGCTCCATGCTTTACAGCCAACTTTGATCTTCAAAAATTTAAATGCAATATCAATCGTTATCTGTCTTCTTGATTCCCCTGCTTTCATTGTTTTCGCTCCTTAATAATGTTTTTCTCTTTTTTCTTATTTTTTCACACTCACTAACCTATTGAATTTCAATTTCACTGACTTTACTGCCTTGCCTGGAGTGAAATGATAAACAAAAAACATAAAACAAATAGCGTCTTTTTTATTCTGTCTGTTCTTGCTATGAAAAAGAAATAGTCTATTGTTTATCTGAGGCAATAGCAAGGTGTAAGTTACGTAATTAAGAAAACTAAAGAACAATCATAAGTATAATATATATATATATATATATATATATATATATATATATATATATATATATATATATATATATATATATATATATCCCTTATCACTATACGGGTTTTGTTTGCATAACTCAATATCTTATTGTCAATGGCTGCATCTTTTTCTTTTTTTTCTTTTTTAAATATATTTATTTTTTAAATTTCTAACTTTTTAGTTGAAAAATGCTAGCGTATTAACGCTAGTTGAAATAGCTGTTCTCATGAGGTCATTTTGAATTTCTCTATTATGTAATTTATATGCTCTGTTATAATAAATACATTGAGCTCTTTTTGTCGATCAGTTTTAACATTTTATATTATTAGGATCCACTTGGATTATATACCAACGGTTTATTACCGGTACTATATATATATATATATATATATATATATATATTTACAAATCTACCATTCGTCTGTGCATAGAATACTGTTGCCATATCTGGTCTGGTGCTTCTGCTATACATCTTGAGATTCCTAACAAAATCCAAAGAAGGATCTGTAATGTAATCGATCCTGACCAGACGTCTCGACTTCAGTCACTTTCTCATCGACGTGACGTAGCTTCCTTATGTCTTTTCTGCAAATATTTTCATGGCAACTGTTCTGATGCGCTGTTTTGCTCGGGTGCCCCGACTCCATGAAATTAAGCGTGATACTAGATTGGCAACTAGGTCCCACCCGTTTAATGTTGAAATAGTTAAATGCAAATGCCATTTCTACTCCAACTGTTTCATTTCTCGGGTTTCCCACCTGTGGAACTCGCATCTTGCTTCCCTGATAACTAGAACATTTAAATGCAATATCAATCACCATCTTCTGTCATCTTGAATCCCATTTATCTTTTATGCTTTCGTCAATCCTCCCTATTCTCAGTTTTCTCTTTAACTGTCACTCCTTTTAACTCATTGCGCACGAGTGGCATTCCCGTCTTTCTCGAGGTGAAATGATTAAAAATAAAATAATTATGATGCATATGTAATTTATTTGTTTATAATATATATATAATGTATATAAAGCCATAAATAATCTGCACTTTTGTTTTTTAGTAGGTTTATATAAATAGAGGATTAGCAAACTGTGAGTAGAGTGAAGTTGAGAAAAATAATGTCGGTACGATACCTTAATCCGTAGCTATTAGTAATTAGCTATTAGTAACAGAAAGATTTGTCGTATGGAAGAAGGAAAAGTTACATTGACAAATAGTTAGCTCGTAGGAAAAGTAAGAAATGCCTTTCTTAGGCCGGAAAACTTGTCAAAATAAAGAAAGATATCCATTAGTTATCGATTTAGAAGGATGGTCCTGATTATAATATCGATAAACTGATCGCTAACTTTTACAGAAATATTGGACCTAACCGTTTTGCGTGCGAAAACAGACTTTTGTGTGTATGTGTGTGTGTGGGGGGGTTTACAAAAACTTTCTTTAAAATAAAAAACAAACGGATATATACATTTTTAAAGTTAAAAACATATATATAAATTAATAAAAGTTATGTTTCGGCTTATTCTTCGTTTAAGGTAAATAATTAAAACTTCAAATGTTTGTACACATGCTTCAGAAAAAAAATCCGCAGACAATTTTCTTTTTAATCTGTTATTAATTAAAAAAAACAAAACAAAAACAAAAACAAGGTTTAAAACATGGTTGAAAAGTGCAGAAAATTAAAAAAATAATATGCAGACATCAGTTGATGCCACCACACTTTGTAAATAGCAGCCAAGCGCCAATATATCTGGAGAAAATGAAAGACTGGTAAAAGCGACAATGAATGAAATGATTATAAATTTGATGTCAATGCAGTTGAAAAAATAATGAAGAATTTCTGCTTTTCTTCAGACCAATATACTACCAGTTTGTTAATTCTGTCTGTCTTTGAGCTCAAACAATCATCAAAATAATGTTCTAACTTAAATAAATAGTTTTATACCACCACATATAACACCAACATATAATGTACATAATATGTATCTATAAAACAGACAGTTACCTTGAAGATTATGCAAAAAATTATTTGTAGTCGAAGGCATACAACTGCGTCCAAAATATATTTAGTTGAAGACATAAAATTTTGTTCAGAATATTTTGATTTCAGAGGTGTTGATATGCCGCTAAACAAAATCAACCAATCAATTTGAGTTCAATCGTTCGTCCCGAATCGCTAGTGCGCTCTGCAACTTAAAAAATCACCAACCCATGTCGAGAATTGTGATGAATCTATACTCCACCAATGGCGCGCTCTTTACCGATTTTAACAGCATTCTTCAAATTATATATCTTTTTAATTAACTCCACATCAAACCTGTCAGCGAGTTGCGAACGCTACGAAAGGAAAATGAAAAAAAAAGTCGCTCTCTAAACATAGGCTTCGAGCATCATATCTGGCTCACATAAACAAATACCCCCACCTATAGAAAATATAAAATACAATTCACACGTCGGAGCCACTCATTAATGTCGCTACTAAAACAAAAGCATGGCAAAAATCGCTGAGTCAAGTATCCACCATGACTGCATAAAAGGGCCCGCTCGAGACACCGAGTTCGCCAGTGGCCTCGTGTCAAGCTAATCGACACAAGTTTCAACGCCGAGCACTACCGACTCCAGGTCGCTCACCTCACCTACAAAAAGAAACTTCACCTTGATTCTTTATACCGGCAATGCAGAGAATTTTATTTTAACATATTTATCTCCTTTTTTTTCGCACCACCATCAGTACGTTGTTGTTTTCGGTTGTTCTTTTCTAGCCATATTGGTAAACTTAGCAGAAATGATTGTTACTTCTTATTAATTATTGTGGTGATTAATTTTCACTGTATTAATACCTATTCATTTACAGGATGACTGTATGTATTTGGCTGTACATCTTAGAATATTGTTCAAGTACATGGTTTGATTTATGCAGCATCATGTATCACTTCAAATGGAACGACATCTACCTCACTCCACTATTATTTCTTCGACCTGATGGTAAGTAAAATACTGAGCATTAATATCTTTTTAACCTTGACTTTTTGCCAAAAATAAGTAAGTACATCTATAAATCCATCAGATACATCCTTCTATCTTCTCAGCCTGTGAAGGATCAGTTTTTGGACTTCGTCCTTCACCAGATCTTAAAACCTTTGTCGTTTATGGGAGGAATACCATACCACGCTAGTCCAGTGTGTGTTGGTAAGGGCTTATAGCACTAAGTATTCATAAGCGATCACCAATCAGGCTCAACGTAGCTCAAGTTGGGTGATCGGACGTAAACCGATGTTTCAATGTGATATGGCCATAAGTGCGGGCATACATACCCCCTATATATATATATATATATATATATAGTTTTTAGGTCTTATGAATTGGATCGTGATTACGATTCAAATGTAATAAATTATAACCATGAAATATTAGTGTTTGAGATTTTATATATATATATATATATATAAATATATATATACAAAAATGCAAAACTACAAATATCCAAATGTTTATGTGGCCGAATAGTCTAGTTTCCCAAAAGCCTAAAAGAGAGTGGGGTATACTAATAACACCACTCCCCTAAAAAAAAAAAAATACTAGAAAATACTTACATAAGAAAAAATCAGACTAGGAAAGACGAAGAGACCCAAAGTCAAGCAACTACATAAGCAGAAACTAACATTGCTTGATGCCCGGCTATCCAGACAGAGCAAAAAGCACTTCATAGTGTCAAATCTCAATGGATTACAGCTTGAGTCGTTACTTAAGTTTCACGTTCACATGATCTTCAGGCGGCCAGAACACAACCTCCATATATATATATATATATATATATATATATATATATATATGAACATAATAAAATAGGTAGCATACATTTATATTACAAAGAGTTAATCATAACTTGAATCAATTTCGCCAATAATTGCATTAATATTGCTAATTGATTTAAGGTATGATTAACTCTTTGTAATATATATAATATATATATATATATATATATATATATATATATATATATCAAACATACATCATACATTGTGAAATATAACAGACAACGAATGTCTTATAACAGACAATGATCATGAGCCGTTCTAAACTTCGTATAATTGCTTAATTTCGGGAGAAAATAAAGACAAAAATTGTTCAACATTTGCATATTTTTTAATTATGCAGTTCCTTGATTTAAGCTTTCGGCTCACATGAGCCATCTTCAGAGTGGTTATACGGGCATTTAAACAAACATATTCACCATCAAAGATGATTTTCTGTTATGTTGACATAGAAGATTGCTATGCAACTACAACGGTCGAGGAATATAAATCAAATGAGAATCAATTTCTTTACAAACTTTACATCTGAAAAGAATACATCAATGAAACCAAATTCTCGACAAAAATTCTCTTTACAAAAATACGCCAATAAAATCTGATCTAAAAACTGATGCCTTACAAAGAATACATATTCTAATCATACGAATGCATTGTAAAAGTCTTGTCGGCATTAAATAACATATTGATACGCCGTAAACCAAACCAAACCTTATGTATGTATGTATGTATATATATGTATGTATATATGTATGTATGTATATATGTATCTATGTATGTATATATGAATGTATGTATGTATATATGTATGTATGTATAATGTATGTATGTATGTATATATGTATGTATGTATATATGTATGTATCTATGTATATATGTATGTATGTATGTATGTAGCCGAGCGTTTAGAACGTTCGCTTTCTGATCATGAGACCCGGGTTCTAATCTCACCGGTTGATTTGTCAGGAAGTGTGACGATCCCAGCGTGCGGGTCCTTTGGAAAGTGCTGGTAAACCGTGTCATGCTTAGACGGAACCCTTGGGAGACGTCGATAGCTGTGCTAGCACGAAGTCACAAGTCATCGTGACCGAGGTTTTGAGTGTGATGGCCTTGTCCAGATTGTTGATCACGCACTCTCTCCCTGCATAGTTACAGTATATGGCTCTGTGGGTGCTGAACAAACACAAATGTGCCTGAGCGAGCGTCTGGTATAGGGATTGGCTAGCCGTCCTAGTAGGCGGGTATCTTCGAATACGTGTCACCAGCTATTTGTTATATGTATGTATATGTCTTTATGTATATATATATTCAAACAATTAATAAAACTCAGTTTTAAACCCAACATTCCATAATTAACACGCTAATAAGATAACACCAAGCCAAAAAACAAAAACAAAAACAGTTAGCTACTAAATAAGAAAAAAAAATAAATCAATTAATGAAGAAGAAAATTTTTATATGGCACAAAAATATTTTTCAACTTTTTCCTTTGTCAATGAACTTAATTCAGTGGTGAATATTATTAAAATTACTCGAACATTATCGAGTGAAAGTGTTATTTTAAGAAATTCTTTTTAATCTTGATGCAAAATCCGATATTGTAAATTGTAAATAGAAATATTTGGGTTTTTCAGGCAAGCTTCATGTTCAGGTAATTCAAAAAAATGGCCAACCATTCGCCAGTCTGACTACGATTTCCCTTCCCCTAAAAGAATGGTGCCGGATCGTTTTCGCTTTTGACAGTGAAAGTGTAAGTAACTATCTTCCTTCTTATAATTTTACTATAAATATTACATTTCATATTCATTTCACAATCATCACTGTCATACGACATAACATTTAAAACGAACGTAATATAACGCGTAAATAAAACTCTGAACGTATTTTTACCTAAACAAATGTAATCTTTCTTGAAAAAGGGTCTATGAATTATGAAATTGCCTAGCATTTGGATAATACATGTACAACATCGGTTCTTATGCCGAGAAGTTAAGAAATAGTTAATAAAATAATTAAAAAAGATGTTTCATTGGTTTACAATGCAATCTTTATAGAATAAATATTACTGCCTAAATATAATTTCAAACAAGCAACATGGCTTTCTGTTCTCTCGGTCAAACGCCGATGTGTCGGTTATTGCCGAAATAGTCTGTTAAGCATTAGATAAGAATGGCTAAGCTCAGTCTGTTGTTTTAGATATCTCAAAGGCATTTGACAGGGTTTGGAAAGATGGTTTTCTTCACGTGTTGAAGGGTTATGGCGTTTCTGGATGTTTCTTTGATTTGATTCAATCTTTCTTATCAGACCGTGTAATGAAAGTGATCTTGAACGGCCACTCCTCTAGGTCTTTTTGTGTTAATGTAGATGTCCATCAGGGCTCTATTCTTGGAACTACATTTTTCATCAACGACCTTCCTTATTTCATTTCCCAAATTGGTGCCTATGCTGATGGCAAACTATTTATTATTGTCTTAACAGGAAGTTTCACAGCTTCGATAAAATCAAATTGGTAGCGGATCTCGTAAGTGAACACAATCTGTTGTTAACTGGGACAAGAAATGCCTTGAGATCTTTAACGCCCCACCCCACCACGAAACCGCTTTCTGTCAACCATTTTACACTTTTCACCTTCCATCGGCATAGATTTCAGGAGAGCAACTTACTTGATCTCACGTGGAATGATTCATTCAACTGCTAAGTCGGTTCCCTACGTTGTGCTTGACAATATATCCCACCGGAATCCATTTTGCACATTTATAAATCAACAATTCGCCCATGCATCGAATATTGCTGCTACATCTGGTCTAGCGCATCTACTATATACCTAAAGATTCTTGATAAGATCCAAATAAGAATCTGCAATATTATCGGTTTTGACCTGGCATCACAGCTTCAGTCACTGTTCCACCGTCATAACGTGGGTTCCCATTTTCTCTTCTATAATCATTTTCATGGCAGTTGCTCTGATGAACTTTACTCTTTGGTAACTCGACTTCACAAATTTAAGCGCAGTACTAGATTGGTAGGTATGTCTCATTTAATTTAACTGTTGAAATTGCTAGTTGTTACCGTAAGTTCTATGTTAATAGTTTCTTTATATCTTTTCTTCTTTTTCCACACTTCTCGTCTGTGGAACACCAATGTTTACTTGTCAAATACGATCTTCAAAAATTTAAATTCAGTGTCAATCGCCGTCTTCTGTCTCCTTGAATATCGTTCCATTATTGACTTCTCTTGACTTTCAGTAAGCGCTTACATTTTAGTGACTTTTATCGCCTTGCGTAGGGGAAATGATTATATATATATATATATATATATATATATATATATATATATATATATATATATAATAGTAGTAAATATGCACATAAATATGTAATCATATATCTAAAATTTCACTGTTTTCTTTTTTTAATTTGTAGGTCTGATTAATTGGATCGTATTTTACGATTCCAATGGAATAAATTATGACCATGGAATATTAGTGTTTAAGCCTTTTTTATTATATATATATATATATATATATATATATATATATATGTAAAGATTTTTCAGAATTAACTTGTAGAAAAGACAATATGTATTAAGGAAAAAGACAATAGAAAAACTGTATTTTTAGCCGAAGCGTTTCGTCCAATGTGGACTTTTTCAAGGCAAAAAACAAAATGAATTTATTAAAACACCGTAACAAAAATAACAAAATCATCCGTAATAATAAATTACATGAAAACAGATTTCATCATACTACCGATCATCCAGAACAATATATCCCATCTAAATAATCTCAAAATAATCACATATACATCCCAAACCATTATGGATATAATCAAATACTCAAAACACCCATAGCAATATTATTTCTGAAACAGGCATATATAAAATAAGTTGCCAAAACTGTTTCTCACAATACATTGGAGAAACATGCAAAATTTAAAAAAAAAAAAGTATCTATGAGCACAAATATTTTAAAAAAGCATCTATGATCACAAAAATTTAAAAAGCATCTATGAGCACTAGTCATACATAGAAATAAATTCAACTACAATTTTGATTTTATAAATGCTACACTCATAAATAAAAAAAAATAATTTACTCACAAGGAAAATCCTCGAGAGTGCCGCTATTGAATATTATAGAAATCTACGCCAAAGTTTTTTTTTCCCAATATAACCTTTTCTAACAGAATCACTACCCTCCCAAGCCAACGTACACAACAAATCAAAAGAAAACGGTTGTATCCGTCAACACAATACAAACATTATTTCTACACGTGAAAATATTCTGTTTAAAAAATATTCTCTTCAGACATAATGCAACTGACGTAATTCTTCAGATGACCATACAAGTGCGTTTCTAAATTCTTCTAGTTGCTAACGACATTTTGTTTGTTATTTATAGATACTTTGTTTTAATAAATTCATTTCGTTTTTGCCTTGAAAATGTTCACATCGGACGAAACGCGTCAGCTAAAACAACAGTTTTCTTATTGTCTTTTTCCTTAACACACACACACACACACACACACACACACACACACATATATATATATATATATATATATATTTAAAAAAATCAAATTCAACCCGAGCAAGGCAGTAAAACTACTAAGACACTTGATGTGAAAGAATTACAGAACAAAACATTATTAAAGAGCAGGAACAATAGAAGACTAATCAGGAGGACAGTAGATAACGATTGACATTGCATTTAAATTTTTGGAGATCAAAGTTGCCGGAAAGAGCCGGAAGAGAGTTCCAAACGAGAAGTGCGTGAAAGGTCGGTTACATCGAGCCACTTCAAAGTGTAAAGACGTTGTTGCCAATCTAGTACAACAATTAAATTAAAAGACTCTAGGTACTATATATATATATATATATATATATATATATATATATATATATATATATATATATATATATATATATATTTTAAAAAAGTATGCTATATTTATGGGTAAAATTGCTCAATATCAGGGGTAGGACGTATGTAAATATAAATATAATAGTGGACAATACTGAACGACGACGACTGAGGTCAATACTGAGCGTTTCATGCGCGAACGCAATTTTTAGGGTTTTATGTTTTGCCTCCACTCTATATATTATGGTCAACGGTGCATTATGGGTAGCAAGGTCTATTGTATTATCGTAACGGTTATAGGCTATGGTTATATTTCAAATTATTCTAGAGGTTATTGAAAAATAATTTTGAATCGAAATGCATTTTTAGACATAATAGTGCTCAATCTGATTAGACAGAGCTAAGAAATTTATATTAATGAATACATATATACCTACGTTTGATGTGCGACACTCGTACCCGATGAGTTGAGTAACCAACAAAACTCGAGTCGCACATCAAACGTAGGTATATGTGTATTTATTAACACACACACACACACACACACACACACACACACACACACATATGTATATATATAGGATAAATGCAAATATAAATTTTTTTACAGTTGATTGGGGTTATATTCAGCACTTCTACTGAAGAGTTTCATTGACAAACCGTTGTGTAATCGTTCGGTCCGCTCGTCAGGAGCTTTTAGCAAATGTCTGTCGATTTTCTCATTTTCCTCATTTTTATATGAAGTTAAAAAATTAATTTATCAGCTTTTTATTGATGTTTGGCAGATTTTTTTCTTCCACGTGTGTATGTGTATTCGCGTGTGTGTATGTACGCGTATGTATGCGTACCCCTGAACGTGTGCGCATGTGTATTATGTCATGTTTATTTTTTCGTTTTTAATTTTCTTGTCACCTTATACGCTCTCACTATTCCATTTCTTTTCGCTATATTTCGGTTCTCTCCATTTAGGGAGATTGCACCAAGCATAGAATTGACAGTCACCATACAGTAATGATTCCTATGTCCCCAGTATATATATCTGAAATTATCTATCTTTACTATCAATCTTCTGTCATAAATATAAAAAGTAAATACAATATATAATATATATAAACACTCCCCACCACTATATATATATATATATATATATATATATATATATATATATGTGTGTGTGTGTGGTGTGTATGTGTATGTATGTATAAATAGTCCCCACCACAAATATTATATATTTATATATATATATATATATATATATATATATATATATATATATATATATATATATATATATATATATATAAGGCGAAATTTCTTTCTTTAACACAAATATCTTCATTGAGAGAAGTGTTCAAATGTACTTCAGTGAACAACGAAAAAAAGAAATTGGCCTTGCCGTTCAAATACTTGTGGTTGGGATTGTTATTCTCACTTATAGCGAATGAAAACCTTGAATAACAATGTTATATATGTATTTTGGGGCATAGAATCAGAATCTGCAATTTAAAATTAGAAATTCATCGATAAGTGATAGTTATGCAAATTTTTATAATTCGAATAGTTGAAAATTCGTACAGTATCAATTTTTGCATTATAATACGGTAGATTTTAGTTGTACTTCAAAGTAGAAGATTCTAAACTGTTCTAGAATATTCTCAGTAACTCTGTTGCAACATTCAGTTCAAAATTGGATTATTCTGCAGTCACTGTTCACTGATAAGGGTTCTAATAATGGCTAGACGTAAGGAAATGACTTGTGCTAAAAAAAAAGCTAATTATTAAGCTATGAAACAATGGAAAAAGTTACAGAAACATCTCCAGTGACACGAACATACCTTTTTCAACAATTCGTTCATTTAAAAGACGTAATACTGTTGAGAACAAAGGCAGACCCGGTGCTCCCAGGAAGATCTCTCCCAGATTACGAAGAAAGTTGATGCGACAGGTCCAAAATAACCCAATGGCCATCAGACAAGACTTTCAGAATAATCTGAGTTTGTCAGGAGTTAACGTAACTAAGCAAACAATTAGTAATGAACTACGCAGAGACGGTATAAAGT